>NQII01005745.1:4064-113344 GCA_002778355.1 Clitarchus hookeri | reverse complement strand
GCAACTGCGTCACGTCGCAGCCACATAACCAAAACAACAACTTTCGAAAACCTTTCGAAACTAGACGGTAAACGGACGTAAACAGCAGATGTCCGCACACGTCTGCTCGACCAACAAACACGGGAAACTAGCCACCGCGGCTTTACTTGAAACTTGATAAAATATTACAAGGCTTTCCAAAGCTAAATACACACGAAAGAATTTACACTCGTGTCCCGAAAAATTAAGCATATTGCATCATTACAATATAACAAGCCATGCAAGTTGAAGTGAGGTAACTATTATACTCAGACAATGGTATTGGTGAGTAATATAACAAGCCATGCAAGTTGAAGTGAGGTAACTATTATACTCAGACAATGGTATTGGTGATGTGCAGCACAATTAAAAGTAATTTTTAACTTATTGGAGTTTACAGTGTCTAAAAAGTAAATAGAGTAATATAACAAGCCATGCAAGTTCAAGTGAAGATGAAAATTTTTAAAAAATGTGTTGGTCTATATTTATAAAAATATTTATCTATGAACACAGAAAACAGTAATCAAGGGTAAGGTCAATTTTTGAATGGAATTTCTCCAAACTTGTTACACACAATACTTAGTAAGGACCCCTGAATTTTATAGTTTTCAACCACATCGAGCATTTACTTTCAAAATGGTGGCCATTTTAAAATTTTGGTTGCTACGTCATATCTTGGGAAACATTCAACCAATTTACACCATATTTTGTGTGCTGACGGAGCATCATGTATGCATTAAATTTCAAGATTGATGTTATTGGTCCGTGACCGCTGTTTTGGAAAATTGCACCAAATGAAGAAATGAATATTTGACATATCTCAAACTATTGAACCAATTCTCACCCAATTTGGCAGGTAAGTAATACTATGAGAGGCCAAGTAAATGTAAGTGATTAAACTTTATAAGAGATTTATTTTCAAAAGGTGGCAATACAAATACTTTAGGTTTATTTGGTATATCTACCATACCATTTAACAAATTTTGGCCCAATTTTGTATACTGAAAGTACCTATTAGCAGCATCATATATACCAACACTAAACCACTTTTGTTGGCCATTGTGGAAAATAGTGCCAATGTAATATCTCGGTAAAACAAATTACTGATTACTACCAAATATGACAAGTAGTACTGATGCAGATGATAAGCAATATATTTTTAACATGTTGGACACTTATTTTCAAAATGGCACCCATATAGCTATTTTAACTTTGTATGCTGGCAGTAGATATTATAACTATTATCTCTATCTAAACAAAGCATCTTTGTCCTCCATTTTGTAAGATAGCACCACATCAAGGTTTTTGTTATATCTCTGGAAACCATTAACAAATTCATATCATATTTGACAAACAAATAGTACTGCAGCAGGTGGGGTAAACAAGTATGTTGGCCAGGCACCTATTTTCAAAATGATGGCTATATAAATATTTTAGCTTGGTATATTCAACAAAACAAATTCCAACATAATTTTGTATGCTGGCAGTACCGATTACAACAATAAAATTGGTCTATGCAGGGCCTCATTTCTCTGCCATTTTGTAAGATAGCCTCTCCAATAACAAATAAAAATTTTATCTCGTACCACGTAAAACCAATAACCCATTCTTACAAAGTTTGGCGAAGATGGTATACAGTGGTAGGACATATTAATATATTATTTTTAAGTATGACACATTCATTTTCAAAATGGCGGCTGTAAAATAATTTTAGATTGTGTGCTTTATCTACAAAACTATGTAATCTATTTTAACTTAAATTGTATATTGGCAGTATATAATATTCAAATGTGCTACTGCATTACTTCTTTGTCCTCCATTTATGAAGATCGCCACATGCAAATTATTGAGGTTTCATGCCATATCTCGAGGACCAATCAACCTATCTCCACCAAGTCCTTCTCACAAGCAGCCCTATGGTAGACCATGAAACTTACAGGTTTTAAGTGGCTCAGTCACGTATTTTCAAAATTACGGCCCTGTAAATATTTGAGTTTAGTAAAACATATTCTAAACATTAGACTGATTAAATCCGAAGTTGATGCTCTGAATCAGACCTCCATTGTGAAGTGGATTGCACGCTAGCTTATTATAAGAGGTTTCCTGTGTTAAGGTCCCAGGTAAGGCACGTGTGTATTTGTGATTGTCTCCCTACTGTTACATACGTTTCGGGTTTCATTTCTAATGTTGCTTTAAAAAAAAAGTCCTACCTACCAATTCAGCTTTTTGGAACTTGTTTAAAAATTAATTGCATGCATGTGTAAGAAAATAGACTCATTAATCATTTCAGCAACTTCATTTTATACAAATTGGTTCTGCAATAAACAGGATTAATGCTACTTGCAAAATATGTACTTTTAAACCTAATTATTTAAAAAAAAAAAAAAAAAAAAAAGTAGGCTAATTGATTTGTACTTGGGACTTCGCCACACATTTGGGTTGGTACAAAAATATTTGTTTATGAACCTAAAGACTCAAAATTAACGCCTGTTACAGAATTAATTTTTAGCATGAAAATGTTGAAAATGAACTGTAAATATAATAGAACCTCTGAACACCGGTTGCTGGGTATTTGATCTCCGGCACACGGACTAGTAGTATTGACTTGACACACACCACACAATGGTTTTCCACACCCTGCTGTCAAACAGACACCCCAACTGTGATGCGTTGTACGACATCTTGCTCTTAGAAAACTTCTTGCTGTTTGAGAATGCTTCTTGTGCTTCTAGAATGCTTCTTGCTATTTGAGAATGCTTCTTGCGCTTTGAACAGGAGAGTGGAAAGGTCACCCGCAGATGCAGTGAACCGGTGTTGAAAGCCTGCTTTAAGATATGTGGGGGAAACTTCCACTGTACACAAAGGCAAGACTTACCAATTATTTATGCTGAAGAACAACTCAGAACCACAGCAATGTTTTATGTTCGTCAAATTGGCGGAAAATTATTGGCAGTTCCTACATCAGCGCCACTGATTCTCTCATTATCGGCAAATTCAGGAGACGCAGATTCGTATCGGCACAGCTCTAATTTCCAATACGTCCTGTAGTTTGTGCAGCAGGCTGTTCAAAGATAGTCCATTTATGGTGGTGGTGGAGGCGGTGGCGGAGGCGGAGGCGTTAAACACTATCCATACCTTGGTGGATGCACTTTCCTCTTTAATCATAGCGTTGGTGTGGAGTGATGTAAGCAGGGTGATTATGCACATGAGAGATTTGATTCACTGCACTCACCACTCGATGGTACTAAGTATACAATACAGGTCATGTGACCCCAACTGTTTGTATTAGTACATGAACTATTGATATTCTGACCTCAACTCTGGTGGTCTTTTGAATTTTACCTGAAGTTTGCGTAGACACACAGCAAGGTCATCTCTATCCATTTTGAAGCTAAGCCCAAAATGATCTTCACACTGGTGTTCTTCTGTAGAGGGTAGTTGGATGTGTCTAATCCCCTTAACTTCCCAGAACCTCTGCAAGGCCAGGTTCAGAGAGGTGTCTGCTCGCACCAGCAATGAAGTCATCTGTGGCTGGGAAGTGGGTTCACATACTCACCAAACACAGTATGGAACGTATGTGGCCGCAGAGACAATCTTGCGCCTAGTCATAACTCCAGCGACATCAGCTGCCAGGAGCATCTCTACCACGCATAGTATGGCAAACTGTGGATCTGCCTAGGGAAGGTCTTTTAAGTGCACAAAATTTCTTGTGGCAATTTGCACTGATGGCAAGTCGCTAGTTATTCTTGGTAAAATTGTGTTACTACTAATGCTTACGTGTGGCACTTGGATCTCTTGCACGCAACCACCCCTTTGGACCTAGTGGCTGCTGTCTCCTGTGCCTGAGATACTTGTGTTTACACAATGCCTTGTAATTCCCAGACATTGCATGCAGGCTTTCGTTATAAAGGAGGATTGTCGGGCTCCATCCAAGGTTCGTACTGACCTGCGCTGCTGCTGACCTGCATAAGGGCTCTGTATTTGAACGAGCAGCACTCGGCTCTTACTGGGCAGGCTATATTTCGACCTGCGCTTTTATTGCAATAATTCCGCACGTAATGTCTCACCGGTACTCCCAATCTCTGTGATCAGTCTTCTGATTCAAAAGGAGGATTATTGGCTTTTGGAATTTGCTTTTCTTCCTTATACAGTAGTGTCTTGAGACCTGAACTAATTGGGGTCAAAAGTGGTTGTGGCTAATCACAGTACTTTTGGATTTGAGTTAACTTAGGTTCTGTTACTTGAAAAAATAAGTAAAACACCATAAATAAACAAACAAAGTTTACTTTAGTTGCAGTAATTAAATGATACATTATGGTACTTCCAGATCAAAAATTACAGTTGTAATAAGTGGCATATGTACTTGTACTTACAGTTTGTAAAAATTTGTCATTCATTTTATTTTAAATGTGAACACCTTTTCTTGGCTGCCAAATCACACATTTTCTTCAATACAAATGCAGAGTAGAACTAGAGTAGTTGGCGGCTTGTGTCTGGATAGGTACACTTCATGGCATGCCATGGCAGCGAAAGCGATCACTATGACTTAGCACTTCTGCACTGAGTGTACAAAGTGCTTGCAATGAAGACTCATCCCCAAGTTGGCCAGCTTATTGTCCCACATCTACCCGTAAGCACCACGCCTGGCTGCAGGGAATATTTAAGGAGAAGTTCGCTACAGGCGACGCTACTACAGCTGAGACAAGGGTTTAGTATCAGTGTGGTTTGGGCGAAAACTGATAAATACTGTTTATGGACAACTGGCACATCCTTTGTAGTCGCTATATCAGAGGTTCTAAGATGCTTGGGACACTCCCTCTCAGGAAGGGGAGGGAAGGAACACCAACTCAGTCCCGTAGGTGAACAGGTGGAGGCTTCCACAAACTCAAAGCAACCGTAGGAGCTTGTGGGAGGGCAGCAGCATCAGATAATTACTGAGCAACATAGTGAACAGTTTATAGTGCTCTTACCAAATAAACTGGTGGGTGGGAATCAGTGGTATGCTGGACCGTGCTTAGCGCGTGTGTGCACCAGCCAGCGGCGTGCGTGCTGGATCTTGTTCTGCGCTTCGTGCATCCCCGCTCCAGTGGCATGCTGGATCAATCTCCATGCCAGTGGTGAGCTGAATCAGGTGTAAAACAACATTTTATGGAAGATTTCTTGTATTTGTCTGAAGTATTTTAAAATAGCAGATATAATTATGTTTAATGGACCTGTAAGATTTGTTTGTATCAAAATTTTTAAAATTATCTTTTAATTATCCTGTTGACATACACTAGTAGTGTTGCCTTCTATTTAAGGTAGTTGCATTAACGGTAGTGTATCCTGCTTGTAGTTTGCATGTTCTGCAAACATTTTCATGCTAATTTTGCTTGTGGTTTGATGAATGCTGTTTTGAATTGTCATTCTGTATGTTTTTTTTGCTGATAGTAAATACATGAAATGTTTAGAATAACTTATCACTGAGACTGTATTTTCTTATTTAAAAAAAGTAATGATGTAATACACTGGAGGGGTTGTATGGGAGTAGAAGCGAAGGTTTGAGCTGTGTGTTGTACCTTACAGGTGTGAAAGTCAGTTAGATCATGCATACGTCGCAAATATGTGCAAAGGGGAAATGCGGAAATGTGATTGAAGATGATGGTGTAAGCTTTCATTCAAATGGGATATTGTATTTTAGACTTGGAAGTTCACATATAATTTATTTAAAATGTTTTCCTGTAAAATTCAAATAAGCAATTTGAATTGCCAAATTGTTACATTCTTTAAAAAAACTGTTGTATTTGGCTGGCATTCATATTTAACGTGCAGCAAGGGAGTGAATGTATGGTAAATATCCAGTGGTATACCGTGCATTGTTCATTTATTTGAGTCAGATTAGTGCTGTTATAGTCTGCATGATGAACTGAAAACAAAATTTTGGAAATTGAACTGGCAAACTTGTGAGTCACTCATTTAGCCTGGCAGAAAGTCTTATATTTTTAGATCAGAACTTTAATAAATTCATAAAACATTTACATGAATAGTGGTGAGGAAGTATATTGGTTGCAAAGTTGCTGGTTGCAATTTTTTGAGTTTTGTTCTCGTGTGTTTGTATGGGGCAGAACATTAGTGCCGCAGTAGTACGTGCCTCACACTCGAACAGCGTAGCTGTAGAGTTGGGCACAGTGTGATAAGCGTTGGCCAGGGCTGCCACCACCGCATGCTGCTCATGTTTCGTCTCTTGCAGGCTCTCTGTGGCGTTATATCAGGGCCTCAATGTCCCTCTCCGGCTACATGCCGCCCTTGTGCGACCCCACCGATGCCCACCTTTTATTGGACGGAGGATATGTCAACAACCTCCCAGGTAAACCAGTCACAGGCATTTAACTCAGTGTCTTTGTTCTTGTGTGTGGCCTTTCCACGTCGGTGCCTTGTCGTGAGGGATCGCTATGTCGGGATGACACGGTCCCCTGTCCTTGTGATTGTGTGAAAGTTCATACCTGGTGGTGCGGTGTAGTTTCTGTAACCATGCATGTGACGTGCGCTAGTGTTTGTGTAAGCATGCGTGTACATGGCCACCAAGGTTAAATTAGCAGTATCTATTGCAGATTCTCCCGTAACTAATGTTCTTAGTTTGGTTCTTTATAAATACTTTGTAAAGTAGAGAGAGTGCTTTAAGACAATGTCCCTGCTAAAATGCAATCTTAGTAAGCGAGCAGGATGAATGTATGGCATGAAATATGTACAACATTCTCAGAATTTGTAGCGTCTGCTACACACTTAAATGTCTTTGAATCAAAATAATCTATCTTAGTCAGCCCCCCCACACACACACACACACACACACACACACACACTAGACTGCTCTCTTTCCCCTAAGACCCAAAGCTAGCATACAGAAACTGTACAAAATGGTAATTTATCTTGTAGGTGGGTGAATAGGTGAATGAAATACGGTGTAGACTTTTGCCCCGCAGATTTTGTTTACTAGCAGACAGTTGCATAAAAACCACTTCAACTGGTACCTTCTGCTCTTGGACAAAATAATTTTACGTGCAGTAATTAAATGACATAATGACTGGAAGCCTCGGCCGTCTCCTGCCACTCGCCACTCGGTCGTGTGATGACTCGAACTGTCAGTAGGCTCGCTGCCTGGCGTATATCAGCACAGGGAATACACTGCACCCCCTTATTGATACATTTTTTTTGTATGACCTGCACCGTACTACATACTTTGTTTTACAATTAACTTAAGTTCTGCATTCTCCATGTTCTGAATCACCACCAAGGATATGTGCACTCAAGGGGTTGCAACACTTTAGTGCTGGAATGCTCACAGTACTTGTATCTGCAGTGTACTGCTGTAATTAATCTACTGCACTGCTTCTTGGAAGCTCAGCACGGCACCCAGAATCCTGACGTGCAACTTCATTGTAAAAACAGAACTTATGCTGTTGTACTTGTGGGTTGTTGCCTTTAGATTATCTTGTTCCCTATTGGGACTGACTCACAAAACACTTTTGCAGAAGGGAAAAAATAGTTCTGTCTCAGAACTAATGTTCTGTCACTCTCTCTATCTGCAAAACAGGTCTCAAGTCACATGTTGTATGGACTTGGTTTCACAACCTGCAACACTAGAATACCATCCTGCTCGTGTGAAACACCCCTGGCATATGCAGTCTCATCGAAAAAGAATTATACAGTTTTAAAAAATCGGCTAGGAAAAACCATGTTACTGATTTGGTTGGTTCTTGCACCAAAATGTACAGGAGGTTCAAAGTTTGGTTATATATATGGTATACATAATCTGTATGCTGACTGGGCGTGCAGCAAGGGCAAGTATGTCATCTGGCCTCTGCACGGACCTCCCGGTGAGATGGCGACCACTACAACGTAATTTTACACAACAGTATCTGGGACAACAGGTACCGTACAGAAACAGAAATCACCACAGGACGGCCAAGAACTTCCGAAGAGAAGGTAGAACAGCTTAGACTGTCTTGTGTGCGCAGCCCTTACAAGTGAAGTTCCCATCGCAGTTTGGAGCTCGGCATTCCAAAAACTACCATGCAAAATGTTCTTCATAAACGTGAGAGATTGCATTCTTACAAGATTCAATCTAGGCATGAAATTAAGCTGGAAGATTAGCACAAACATCGTGCTTTCATGTTTAAAAAAAATGGACGTGGAAAGGAATTATGCTATTCAGTTGCTTTACAGTGATGAGGTAACTTTTGACATTATTGGGTGTGTTAATCGTCATAACTGCAGAATTTGGGGATCGTAGCATCCGAACCCAACCCATGAATGTTTGACTTACTCCCAAATTGAACATCTGGAGTGGGTTGATGCACGATTGAGTTATACGANGATTGCATTCTTACAAGATTCAATCTAGGCATGAAATTAAGCTGGAAGATTAGCACAAACATCGTGCTTTCATGTTTAAAAAAAATGGACGTGGAAAGGAATTATGCTATTCAGTTGCTTTACAGTGATGAGGTAACTTTTGACATTAATGGGTGTGTTAATCGTCATAACTGCAGAATTTGGGGATCGTAGCATCCAAACCCAACCCATGAATGTTTGACTTACTCCCAAATTGAACATCTGGAGTGGGTTGATGCACGATTGAGTTATACGNAAACCCAACCCATGAATGTTTGACTTACTCCCAAATTGAACATCTGGAGTGGGTTGATGCACGATTGAGTTATACGACCTTACGTATTTTGTGAAAAATAATCGCAGGCAATATTTATCTGGACATGCTAGAGTTGAATGTGTTCTCCCAGTCTGAGGACATTGAAAGGCAAAACGAAGTCTGAGTAATCTAACAGCAGGAAGGAGCACCGACAAATTGGAGCCCAACCATGCACAGTGACCTGCACGCGAGCTTCCAAATGGTTTGATCCGGGAGAGGTGGCCCTATCCCTTGGCTTCCTAGAAACCCTGATCTTACCTCTGTAGAGTTTTTCTTCTGGGCGTATGTGAAGAACATTGTCTATGATATGAATATCCTAGATTTGGAGAATTTGGATCTGAGAATTACTACTGTCATTGAGACAATAATGCCAAAATGCTTCAGAATATGTGGATGGAGGTTGAATATTGTATGGATGTATGTAGAAATACAAATGGAGCACACACAAACATTTTAAGGTAGGCCAAAAACTTTGATCCTTTCTGTACATTTTGGTGCAAGAACGAACATAATGTCAAATAGTTTCGAAGCTCCTTTTTTTTTTGAATTGTACCATTCTCTTTCAATGAGACTATACTGTGAAGTCTCGCATGTTGGGCAGTACAGTGTGTTGGCTTTCCCTGCAGTTGTGCTCGTAATGTTGTTCTGTTCGAAAAGACCTGTTGGGTTTGCAAACTGTGATGTGAATGAATCTCGCACATCACTGAAGATGTAGTCAGACGATTAAGATAGCACTTTGGTGGAGTTTTGTGTGACTGGAGATCTTTTATAGAGTACTGTGTGAGTAAACCGAAAGTATAAGTATTTATGTTCTTTGCATTGCATCTCTTCAGGCAGGAAGTTCGGGCTATATTTTGTGACAGTATTTATTGCAGTTTACTTTTCATGGAAGAGGAGTTTGGTGGTGAAGTAATCACTAGATCCAAATCTTGCTAGTCTGCATTTGTGGAAACTGACAAAATGTTGGCAACCATTAATACTGTGCCAAATTGTTTTTAGTGGTAAGACTGGCCAGCTCAGCTCCCACGCATTTGCATTTAGTGTAAATAATTAAGTAATNGCCAAATTGTTTTTAGTGGTAAGACTGGCCAGCTCAGCTCCCACGCATTTGCATTTAGTGTAAATAATTAAGTAATACACAGCAAGGTAGAAGATAAATTGACGCAGGTACAATTAGTTAGGTTACCCCATTGCCCAACACGCCTATCTTTTGCACAGGTTTGCAGTGTGCAATGACTGCAGAAATAATTTNAGTTAGGTTACCCCATTGCCCAACACGCCTATCTTTTGCACAGGTTTGCAGTGTGCAATGACTGCAGAAATAATTTGGGTAACAATAAAATTAAAGGTGTTCTCCATATATGTGGGGTGGTTTGGAGCTTCGTCAGGGTATTGGTGCTTGGAAATTATCTTATTTTCAAGTTTAGAATAATGCACCCTACAGAGAGAAATCAAGAACTAAAACACCACCAACTGTGGCAGATTAAGTTCTGGCAGTTTTTTTCTTTACATACCTATTGGAAAATTAGTGAAAAATTTCAGAACAGATGTAATTTTGCGACCGCCAGGGACACGTGACTGGGGCAAGACGGGGCAGAGCTGCAATAGAGTTACTGGTGGCGTGTATGTGGGCTTGTGTGTGTTGCGAGTGGTCCCGTAGTGCTCCTGTCCTGATCCTTGTACCAGCCTCCCGCAGTGCAGTGTATCCACAGGCTCGCTGTGGCACTACGTGCGTGCCAGCATGACCGTCACCGGCATCTTCCCGCCCGTGTGCGACCCCAAGGACGGCCATCTCCTCGTCGATGGCTGCTACGTTAACAATGTCCCAGGTCAGTGCACTCGTCACGTCTGCTTGCTTCGGAACAACCTTGAAATTCAAGACTGAAGAAAAACCTAAAATAATTACATGGGTATATATGTATTGTTAAATCATGGTAGCTGTATGAAATAATATTCTGTGACTAACACACACTGAACATTCCACTAAAAGTGAATGCTTACCNAAATCATGGTAGCTGTATGAAATAATATTCTGTGACTAACACACACTGAACATTCCACTAAAAGTGAATGCTTACCAAAAATGTTGGTAATAGTTTGCCCAAACCTTGGTTACTCTTTAAAGTAAAAATGTAATATTTCACACTCGTGAGCAGTTGAATTACATGTATCTGCATACCAGCATGTAGAAACCCCTTTTACTCTAATGACTGCAATAATTGTGTGGGGCAGGGATACCATACTGATCCATGATAGCTGCACAGTTCCTCACAATGCACGGAGATAGTTAGAGCAGGATCCAGTGTGTGCATGTCCCTCTCAACACCATCCCAGATGAGTTATTTGGGATTTAGGTTTGGCATGGTGAGGAGGGGGCAGGCAAGTAACTTCGTCCATGGAGTATTCATCCAACTACTCTATCACAATTGAGACACAGTGGACCGGAGCATTGTCGAGAGTATAGGTCTCCTGCAGGGTGGTAAAGGCACAGAAATGGATGCACACACTCTGCCGGCAGGTCCCTGTATTGTCTGCGAGTGAGGGACAACGGCACGTGTACCAGGGGACCCATGTCGTCGTACAAGGATACCGCCACCGACCTGAACTGTACCCAGTTGACACAAGCGATCCATCACTCCATGTGCTTGGTGATGCAAACTGACCCTATCAGCGACGTGTACCAAAGTGTACCTCAACTTGCTCATCCAGGCAACCTTTTTCCGTGTGTTGAGGGTCCAGTGGGAGTGTTCCTGTGCCCACATTACTCGTGGAGCGTTGTCCGGTGAGCAGAGGTATCGTAGTGGGGTACCCCTTAGCGAGGTGATGGTTCAGGTCTTTGAGGTCCAGTGTTGAATTTACACTGTGGCTTTTCTATTCGCTGTTGCCGAGCTANTGAGGTGATGGTTCAGGTCTTTGAGGTCCAGTGTTGAATTTACACTGTGGCTTTTCTATTCGCTGTTGCCGAGCTAGTAGACGGTGAACCCTGTCATTGATGTGTTGTACGCCACAGCAGGTGTGTCTGGCAACACTGGGTCTACCCAAAATTCATGAACTCGCGGTACTCTTGACAGGGTGGACCATGGAAGTCCCAGTGATCGCATATCATTAGTGATGGAGTGCTCCATACATCTGGTCACAATGATTTGCTCACAATCACATTCACAGAGATCTTGTTTCTTCCCCATTCTGTGCTCGACTGTTACTCAGATGGTAGTATAATGTCAGACTGCATCTCCTTCATGTGTGTATTTCAACTGCTCACGAGAGTATTTTATATATAAATATCAACTTTTCATACTGTAATGAACCAGTTTTTTGTGCAGTTAAAGTGAAGTGGGTTGAGTCCCCAATGTAGGCAGNATCAACTTTTCATACTGTAATGAACCAGTTTTTTGTGCAGTTAAAGTGAAGTGGGTTGAGTCCCCAATGTAGGCAGGGGTGGGTCACTCTGTAGTGAACCTTCTGATGGTGGTTTAAGGGATGTGTGTTGTAACTTCTGGTTTATTGGGGTTCTGGTGCAATGGGACGTAACCACTGGAGGCTGTGGACGAAGAATCATGGTGGTTTAACACCAATAGGAGTACAGCTCTTAGAAGAGGAAAGTAGGGCTAGCAGAATGTGTTTTGTCTGGAGCTCAATAACAGTTCATGGAAAACATAAGTGGCATGAGCTCAGTTTTTGTTGCACACGTTGCAAGGTGTGCAGACAAAATAAGCAGGTAGCATACTTCATAAAGAAGATAACGATATGTTATACGATCCTCACCAGGTGGTTAGGATTGTAGAGCAGCATCCACTCAGTTTTGTGCAAAATATTTTACAGGTGGAATTGGAGTGACTCTAGCAGTTGGTGTGTAGTACACTTCTTTTCAATTATTTAAATAGTTTTTTTTCCTAGCAGTCTTAAATATAACTTTTATTAAAAAGAAAATTTATTTTTTGAGACTGGAGTTTACCAATGTAAATGGGAATACTTAGTATTATCCTGAACTCCAAATACAAACTTTGCAAGATGATTAATTATGGAAAAAGGGATACAAAATACAGGATGAGTATAAAAGAATACCCCAAATTTGAAGGTCTATAATATCAAAACCAAATAACGTACAACCTTGATTGACCAATCGAATTAACCGTGAAACCGTGAAGTTTTCTTTACCATACATTCATAAATGTTCAATGTGACCACCATGAGCGGCCCGAACAACATTTACGCGATAATCAAACTCGTTCCACGCTCTTGTCAGCATGTCCGGTGTTACGGTTTAAATGGCGTTCGCTAACTCTCTGTTTAAGGTGGTGAGGGGGTAGCGAGCTCGCATTTGACACGTCAATGTGAAGGGGACGGTCTGATGTTTCCTCTATGGTGCGCCACCCCANTTAACCGTGAAACCGTGAAGTTTTCTTTACCATACATTCATAAATGTTCAATGTGACCACCATGAGCGGCCCGAACAACATTTACGCGATAATCAAACTCGTTCCACGCTCTTGTCAGCATGTCCGGTGTTACGGTTTGGATGGCGTTCGCTAACTCTCTGAGGTGGTGAAGGGGTAGCGAGCTCGCATTTGACACGTCAATGTGAAGGGGACGGTCTGATGTTTCCTCTATGGTGCGCCACCCCATTGGCACCTAGCTGTTTGTGGATACCTGAACGAGACGTTGCCGCAGCGTTGGTTAGGTCGAGGAGCAGCTGGTGACAGGCTCTTCATCACTGGCCCCCAAGAAGCCCGGATCTTACCACGTGCGATTTTTCTATTGGCGTACATAAAGGATCAAGTTTTTAGTCCACCATTGACAGCTTACATTGACGACCTCAAAACGAGAATTACGGACGCCATCCAAACCGTAACACCGGACATACTGGCAAGAGTGGAACAAGTTTGATTATCGCGNTACTGGCAAGAGTGGAACAAGTTTGATTATCGCGTAGATGTCGTTCGGGCCACTCGTGGTGGTCACATTGGACATTTATGAATGTATGGTAAACAAACTTCACGGTTCCATGGTTCATTTGATTGGTCAATCAAGGTTGTACATTATTTGGTTTTGATATTATAGACCTTCAAATTTGGGGTATTCTTTTATACTCGTCCTGTATAAAGACGTATGACCTTATGTGTTTATTAAGGGAGAGACCAACCCACTCCTAAAAATTGGGAATTAAAATTAGTTATTTGCAAANTATGACCTTATGTGTTTATTAAGGGAGAGACCAACCCACTCCTAAAAATTGGGAATTAAAATTAGTTATTTGCAAACTACATTAGATCAGAAAACAAATTCATTAATAGCGTTAGGCTACTTTGATATTTGCTGCCTGTGAACATTTGCTGGGTATCAACATCACCTGTAACTGATAAATTAGGGTCTCTCATGTCACTAACCAACAAGTCTCTCACCCGTGGGTGTTCATGGACTGATGCAGTAATCATGTGTACATCGAAGGACCACATCACACTTTTCACGTATTTGTTGTTTCATGTCGCATAGTTTCTAACATTTGGCAAGTAACTACTTTTAATTCCCAATTTTCAATCCCAATCATGTTATCTCATACATCATATTATGTTTTTAACACGTTTTCCACAGCGTATAATCTCGCAAATTTGTAACCGTAGTTAGAGGTAACCCTACACAGTGTGCTTCTGTGACTGGCCTCTGTTTCAAGGATTGTGAGTTGTGAAGATTGTATCTGGAGTGTGTGGTCAGTGTGTCGTGTTCAAAAATCGTCAAATCATTCACTTCCACACCTGTAATGAGTGTGCATTGCTCGATAGCGGACGTGATGCGAGGCATGGGAGCGAAGCACATCCTGGCCATTGATGTGGGCTCGCAAGAGGACACGGACCTCACCAACTACGGCGACAGCCTGTCGGGTTGGTGGCTGCTCTGGAAGAGGTGGAACCCTTTTGCCTCGCCTGTCAAGGTTCCCAACTTGCCAGACATCCAGTCGAGGCTCGCATACGTGTCGTGCGTGAGGCAGCTGGAGGTCAGTTTATCACTGAGTGTAGTGCAGTTGCGTAAGTAGTACGTTACATTCTTGTTTAGAGCTTTTCCATATGAGGTGGCTACAACACTGATAGTGTATGGAATGGATGTGCAAAGCATTATGTCAAATATTCTCACTGTATAACCGCAAAAGCAGTTCAAGGTTTCTAACAAAAATGCCAATTTCAGTTTTGGATTTGCATGTTCTATCTTCCCTTGTTTTGATACAACTTGGGCCATCCACGTCTGCCANATGCCAATTTCAGTTTTGGATTTGCATGTTCTATCTTCCCTTGTTTTGATACAACTTGGGCCATCCACGTCTGCCATTCTACAAATAACTGAAGTGAGTAAAAACCATATTTCAATTTTGTTCTTTACTTTCATCAAACACTCATACAGCCACATGGCTTTACATAATTGTTTAAATTATTTTTCAAGGATTCAGTACAAAATATGTTTTAAAAAACCATATGAAGGAGACTAAAAATTGCTGATAATACAAAGAGGTTTAAAATGAACACAAATATTACCAGCAANATGCCAATTTCAGTTTTGGATTTGCATGTTCTATCTTCCCTTGTTTTGATACAACTTGGGCCATCCACGTCTGCCAATCTACAAATAACTGAAGTGAGTAAAAACCATATTTCAATTTTGTTCTTTACTTTCATCAAACACTCATACAGCCACATGGCTTTACATAATTGTTTAAATTATTTTTCAAGGATTCAGTACAAAATATGTTTTGNACATGGCTTTACATAATTGTTTAAATTATTTTTCAAGGATTCAGTACAAAATATGTTTTGAAAAACCATATGAAGGAGACTAAAAATTGCTGATAATACAAAGAGGTTTAAAATGAACACAAATATTACCAGCAACAAGAGGGCAGGCAGTAAAGTAAATGGCAACCTTATCAAAGCTGCCCAACTCTCCCTACTGAAATATACATTTTAGAACTGTGAAAAAGATGACACATTGAGAGTACTGGCCAACTGACCCTTCTAAGTTCTCAAGATAGAAAAAAATTTACTTATTCCACGTGCCACTTAATATGAAAACTCTTAAAATTCACAAATGCAAAACTAGGAGACTATATGGTGAATATGCCCCTTGGCAAAAAGTTATGTGGTCAATATGCCACATGGCAAATGTAAAATAAAAAACAAATTACATTTAGTACAATAAAATCAGTAAAAATTTGGCCATGAGTGCCAGGTCACAAAAACTAACATTTTACACCCATTGAGCACTCCTAGTTCCAACTGACGGAATAAATGAGCCGGTTACACAAAACATTACTAGCATTAAAAAATTATTTCCAGTGACTGCTGTGAAGTGGCTTAGGTTGCACCAAACTACAGAATTTAAAATGGTGGATGAAAGAGTTATTTTGAAATGTCACTGCACGACAGCACGCCACAATCAAACTCTGTATTTTACAAACCATATCCCATTGTCTTTAAGAACGTCTTGAGCTAGTGTAAGAAATTCCCCTCTGCCTAATATGAATAAATCCTGCTGGCAAACACTAAAGTGGTAATTGGATTCCTATAGATGGAGCACTGAAAGGTTTCCCTAGAAAATCATGACTAGAATCCTCATCAATACTCCTGGCTGTATCCATCTTAACATGAGAGTTGTTTGTCCTGTGTGGAGCAGTGTGGCAGTACATGCCAGCAGATAATTGGTTAGCTAGAACAGTGGTAGAGTGGTATATTCCTCTGAGTGCGAAGAGGTATTTGAAGGCAAGAAACTTTTCTATTTCATGTAGCTGTTGAGCATCTGTGTCTTTCGTGTACGGTCACTTTAAATGACACTGCTGTTTGTTTGATGGGGAGGTGAAAGCATGCGATATCATCTAGTTTAGATCTGCATAATCTGGTTTGGATGTGAATAATAGCATATGCTTCCCAAGAGAAATGAGTTCTATGCCTTTCTATATTCCTTATACAGAGTATATCTAAATTACAAGTCAAGACTGCAAGTATATATTCAGAACATACAGAGGAGAGACAATGTCAAACACAGGTGCATAAATGCTTCTGTTAATTGCTAGAGCCATTNCATATTCAGAACATACAGAGGAGAGACAATGTCAAACACAGGTGCATAAATGCTTCTGTTAATTGCTAGAGCCATTACTTTGTACATTGAGAGACACTGAATCTCTGTTAAGTGAAATGCCATATCACCACGGTACACAACAAGCCATACCATAACTCTTAACATAATAACTGTGGAAAATTAACACACACTGTAAACATAGCACAGGAAATAGCAGACATCAGAGGTAAGCGTCTCGCGACATGTGCTCGAAATATCCGCGGTGAGCGTGGACGTGTCCCCACGCTTGCTTGAAATTACTGCCTGGTGCGCTCGTGTAACCCTGGAGACGGGCAGATTGTCTTGCAGCCTTCCACAGTACGGTCATAAAGACTCCCAACATCTTGCAGCGAGTTGCATACACAATGCCTTTCAAATGCCCTCGCAAATAAGTCCAGCGGATTTAGATCAGGACTGCATGGAGACAAAGATATTGGTCCAACTCTACCTGTCCAGTGGTCACTGAATTGCCGAATGAGAAATGTACGAACACAGGGACTGTGATGAGCAGAAGCTCCATTGTGCATGAAATACACGTCTTGTCATATTGCTGGAGTTGCAGTGGTGTAGTGGTCGTACTACTCGCCTCCCACTGAGGTGAACCAGGTTCGATTCCCGGCAGGGTCATCCCTGGATTCTCGCGTGTGGGAATCGTGCCGGACGATGCTGCTAGTCGGTGGGCTTTCTCGGAGGTATCTAGTTTCCCCCATTCCCTACATTCCAGTGCTGCTCCATACTCACCTCGCATACTCTGATGTGAAGAGCTGCTCAAATCTCTCCACTTGTCGTATTGCTGACAGGACATCTTCTAGCAGAGCAGGCAAAGCGTTCCTCAAGAGTGCATGGTACGTTCTTCCGTTGAGCCTGGGAGGGGGGATTTCTTGTTTATTCAATTAAACACACCATAGATAAGTTTTAAGTTTTCAACTAATAAACCAAACTGATGAGCACAAGGTTTCGAAAACTAATCTTTACATACAGCAGTAAGTTGCTTGCCATTAAACACAAGAAAATAAAATTTATTTTTTCTTACAAAAATTTTGAGTTGTTTCATGCGTTGCGAGAGATGCACCCTAGCTGCCTACAGCCTTTCAAATATATACTGTAAACTGAATGCCTCTAACGTGGAAGTTGCTCGTGTCCGAGGCCGCGAGTAACTACTTAGTTCCTAGTTTCTCTGCACTTTAATGGCAAACACAGCTACAAGTTCATTAATGTAATTTTCTTTCCTGTGCTAATACCATCTTGAAGTTAGATCCGTGGTGTGTGAATGTATGTTTGTAAACACAGTTGGTATTATGTTTAACCACTTGGTTTTGCCAACTGCAGGAGGTGAAGACAAGCGACTACTGCGAGTACATCAGGCCGCCAATAGACAAGTACCGCACACTGCAGTTCAGCAGCTTCGATGAGATTAAGGTAAAGTAATAACCTCTATAGTAGTCACGGCTGACATTACATTACTCCAGCCTGCATTGCTGCAGTAATAATATGTTCTGGCACAGGCAGACCCGAGTATAGGCTGTTCATGGTAAAGTGAGCACATTTGAGGCCGTAGTTACTTCTCCCTTCCAACCATTTTTTTTATCCTTTAAAAACTTTTTTTTTTTTTATTAATAAAAATTGCTATATAAGTAACACACCGTGTGAATATTCCACCGCACTCGGAAGTTAACGTCGAAGGCTAAAATAAAATATGTTTATTGTCTCCAAATGAGAGGGTTTTCAAAAGTAATCATTTTATCGTGAATAGTCCATAAGGAAAACAAAAAATGTGCCTGTCTCGACNCTTAAGGACCGACTGCCTCTCCCCCTCCCCCCTCAGGCCAATCTGATTGTGCTCTTGCCCGTTTCGGGATTAGCTATAAATGACCAGATTGGCAGCTGGATAATGGGCAGAACTACCAATTTTGTAACATTGCCATAACAAATGGTAAAATTTACAGTACCTGCATCAACTGATTCTTAACACACTTGTTAATGTTTTTGTGTATTACTTGCTAAATGAACAAAAAATGGCCACCACATTGCATCACATAACTGGCAGCTATCACACTTGTTTTGTGCACTCATTTGTCAAAGGAATCTTGTGTGGCAAGAACAGGTAAATTACTAACAAAACATGTATTGAGTTTCAATGATGCAACTAACCAATATCACATCAGCAGGCAGTTTGTTTGTAATGTATCATTGTGGGGAAAATTGTTAAAATATTGTTAATGCAACTGGTAGACTCATCACTGTGATTTGTGAAATTTAGTTTTTTAATCAGTACTTCATCAATGTACATTCTAAATTTTTCCAGTTTGGTTATGGAGGCTAGGCTCCGAGTACACAGAGGTAGATGCACAACTAAAAATAAATCTCTATATTCGAGTACAACTTGTTATTGTTAGCAGCAAAATGTGGGTTTGGTTATAGTGAAGTGTGTGATGTGCAGGAAGTTGGCTACAACCACGGGAAGACTTACTTTGCTGGGCTGCTGAAGGCTGGGGCCCTACCCCTGTTCAAAGTTGACACCGAGGTGATGATAGCCAAGCGCACCCAGCAATCCATCCCATCAGGCTACACATTCACCGACTTGGCGCAAATGGTCTGCAAGGTCCCGTACAGCCGGACGTACGTAGACGAGTCTGGTGAGTATCTCCAGTGTAGAAGTTGCCTTGATGCATGTGTGTTAGCTAGTAGGTGTATGATGTGTTATCTCAGGAGACAGATGCATAAGTACTGGCTGTCTTGTGTGTTGATGTACAATCAGTAGAGGGTCTTGTGCATTCTGTTATCTTGGACAATATGGTGAAATTTCTCAACACTTCAACTGCACCTGGCATAGAACTTGTCATCTTTGTGTTGGCTGCTCATCTTAATAATAAAGGGGTTCCCATGCGTCTTTACTTCATTGTCGGCTAAGCACTGCTGCTGGTGCACAGTATAATGTGCCACAAGCCTCTGTCTCTAATGTACTGTAGCGCCGAACGCCACCGCCTGTGTATTGTTCCTGTTCACAAGCAGGTCAACCCCTTGCCTGCCTGAGAGGCCGGCAATCCGCAGAATGTTACTGCTTCAGTCTGAGTGGGTGGGACACACTTGCCCTGGCCGGCCGGCAGGCACTGAACGTGCATGCTCACCGCACATCAGGGGAGGCTTCCCCCGCCATGCGGCCTGCTCCAGCCGCCCCTTGCTCGCCACGTCTTTCAAAGATATTTATTCCTTCGCTCGCCCTCCAGACAGGGCAGTTCTCTTTGGAGCTTTATCTGCAACTCTCGCTACCTCGCCACACTTGCCTTCATCTGTAATGGTATAACTTAGCAGTATAACTTTACTATTGTTAGAACTTCTGTTTCTCAANAGCAGTATAACTTTACTATTGTTAGAACTTCTGTTTCTCAACACTAGGCAGAAGCTCTCGTTGCAGAGCCTTCTCCTTACTTAGAGTGCCTCGACCACGCCGGGCGTAGTTTTACCGGTGTTACACGCCCTGAACTTCAAATGTTATCTTGTTGCCACCCTGCGGCAAAAAGCTTGGCAAACTTGGTCCCTCGTCCATCAGACGTTAGCGGGCACAGGTTGTAGGTATAAGTCTTGTAAATTCCGTCAGACGGAATAAAACATACATCTACCAGTTAACCTCTTTTTGGTCTGATCGTTCTCTTTCGCCTTCCTTACCTGCTTTGTCTTTAGTGTGCTTACCCTAGACTACTTCCAGGTTCACACACAATCACCACAATAGTTTCGAACCAAAGTCCCCACTGAAGGGCGCTCCCACCTCTTGTCAATGTTTGGTGTCTAGCACCACGGCGGCGAGGGGAGAGACTCAGTTTCCCTGGTTTCCAGAGGGACACTGGCCCAGTACACCTTTGTGTTTCCACGCTGAGGGCATTGGTGCCAAGAATGTGAATTCTATTTTTAGTGTCGTACTGTCTAATCCTAAACAAAATATTATTCATAATCCTGGATCTGTTATTTTTTTTACAGATTCGTATGATGAATATGAAGTCGATGAGGAAGATAATCATGAAAAAGGTTATGCTTCAGAACCATTAGCTAGCAATTTAGAGGTAAGTATATAATAACTCTCTTCTACGTATGTTAAGTATATCTGCACCTTCCTTTGGGTAGTGTTACATCTTAGGCTTGAAAGTGTGCTCACACTCGCACACACTGACTCACACTAGTAAATTGAGACTTGTGCCCTCTGTAAGAAAAATAAAACTTTGCTTGCCATTCCAATTCTTCAAATAAATTAACTGTTTTTGAAATTCCAACTTAATTTGATTGTATATATTTTGGAGTGGTCAAAAACTTAACTATTATGTCCAAAGCAGAGTATTTTATTAATAGGCACACACCTGAACTAAACAAATCACATCACAATTCTTTGTTTTTATATCGTATGGAATATTGTTGGTATTACACATGTCATTCATAATGGTTGTCCAAGTAAATAAAATATTTCTAACACTGCTGTATTCGAGATTAGACTTGAAAACATAGCTGTTTCAAAGTGTAGTAGAGTGTACACTAAGTGAACATCCATTGTTCACTTTTCCTCTTGTTCTCCATGCAGAGGACGCTGTGATGTCAAGAGTGCTCTCTCGGCAAATTGCAAGACAGCCTGAATCTACTTTTATAAACTAGTCTACAAATGACAGTAAAAAAAATTTTTTTCTGAGTGCCGCATTTTGCACCAGCCCAACAATTTGATTGCAAAAACTTTCTCTGTAATTTAGGAAAACAAGTGAAATTTATTTATGTCACTTTGTGTACATAACTTTTAGGTTATAACTGCNCTTTCTCTGTAATTTAGGAAAACAAGTGAAATTTATTTATGTCACTTTGTGTACATAACTTTTAGGTTATAACTGCCTAAAAAAAAGATTCCACACAAGAACTTTATTTTTATTCACATTTTTGGCCATAAAAGCTATTTGTGTTTAAATAANCTTTCTCTGTAATTTAGGAAAACAAGTGAAATTTATTTATGTCACTTTGTGTACATAACTTTTAGGTTATAACTGCTTAAAAAAAAGATTCCACACAAGAACTTTATTTTTATTCACATTTTTGGCCATAAAAGCTAGTTGTGTTTAAATAANTTAAAAAAAAGATTCCACACAAGAACTTTATTTTTATTCACATTTTTGGCCATAAAAGCTAGTTGTGTTTAAATAACATACACATCGTTGTATATTTGTGATTTCTGCAACTTTCCTATTGACATTTGCAAAACATTCAGATGTGCCTGTCCAATACGATACTGTTGTTTTATACGGTATGCAAAAAAAGTTTTGTTGCACGTTGCTACAGATTGGTTTGAGTCATCACGTCGGGCGGGCGTGATATTCTGTACAGCTAGTATGTATTTTCATCCCATCCTTTCTCTTTGTTCGTGACCAACACAGTATTTCTCAAATCCTCAGTATGCAAAACTTTTTTTGCGCACTGTAATTGACACACACATGCTCGTCATATTTAAATTGTAATACTTGAAAATTACAATGTTAATGTTTTGACAAATATAAAATTCTCTCNACACATGCTCGTCATATTTAAATTGTAATACTTGAAAATTACAATGTTAATGTTTTGACAAATATAAAATTCTCTCTTGGTAACTTAGTGTTAAGACACCTGAGGGACGTATCCAAGTTCGTAACTGATGGAGGTCTTAATAAAAATAAAAGAACTAAATTTGATTTTAATTTATTCACACAGCTGTTATCTGCAGCTCTAATCTCTCTCTCTCTGTCCACCATTACTCTTTTTATTCCTCAATGAGCGCAGTATTTAATGTCTATATCAACTCTAAGTATAGTCCTCTACGTCTCCTGTTGATGGTCTCACACTCATTAACGCATGTTCAGTGTTTGTTGCCATAGTCTGTAATGCCTTTCACTCGTGCACCCAGTCCAACAGTCCCGCTGCCAGTCGCACCCTTCGCTGCACCGATGCCCGTAGTCGCACATTTTCCTCCAGCTGGTCACTTATGGTGCCACGTGGCGTCTATTGCCGAAGGCTACACAATCACCCAGACTCCACAATAATAAACTCTTTGCTTGGAGGCCCAACGTTCTTTGATAGTATCCGGCGGGACGCTGTTCGTAACAAGATACCCGCATCTTGCATTATTGCTCGCCTGTCTTTCAAGCATCTCTCTGCGACTCGCCGCTTGCTATCATGTCACTACTGTCTTTCTCTTCTGCTCCCTTGCGCAGGTGGTCAAGGGAAGCGAGTGCATAACATTGCCATATCAAAACCTTAAAACATCACATTTAAAGCAACACATTTTCCAATAATCTAAGAAAACTATAAATAAAATTTTTGTGTCTAGCTGCTTTGTAAACAGGTAGCGTATTGTGCTATTGACTATTGAGTCATGCATCAGACTCTTCTGTAAGCGGGGCCACAGCGATGGTAGACATACCAATTTCTTGGTACAAATATTGGGCCTAGTTTTCAGATTTCACACCAAATATAATACTGTGGTACTTATACGCGGAAATACCAAGATTATGGCATCATCGCCTGTATGCCATAATAAAATTTTCTGTGCAAGCTTGGGAGGTAGCTTCCACGAGACCTGCTACCCAAGCCTGCAAGCAAGCAGGTATAGAGGCTCCTATGGAATAACCTGCCACACGATATGTGCTGCCCGACAAGTGGCAAGTATATTTTTATTGATTTTACTTCAACCTATGCCCCGAATCTAATCCTGTTGTTATAACAAACTTTTGTGTTAAACAAATGTTTAGCATAATTCTCATACAATGTTGTTTCAGCACCAGTAAATATTTTTGTGGTTTTTTCATTTACTGTTTATTTTTGTTTAATGCCTTAGTGCTGTTTTTCTAAACAAAATTAATAAAATTAAAACTATTGTCAAT
Organism: Clitarchus hookeri; assembly: GCA_002778355.1. Taxonomy (NCBI): domain Eukaryota; kingdom Metazoa; phylum Arthropoda; class Insecta; order Phasmatodea; family Phasmatidae; genus Clitarchus; species Clitarchus hookeri. The sequence goes on along the minus strand of NQII01005745.1, from coordinate 89,653 downwards.
ACCTAGACATTTTTTGTGGTAAAAATTTTTGATAGATTGTGTCAATTTTTCTAGTTTTCGGTGCATTTTTCGTCAATTTTAAATTCATTTCGTCAAAAATTTCGCTAAAATTTGGTTGAGAAAAAAAATGGTTTGGGAATATCAGAAAAATTAAATTATATATATTTGGTTGAAAAATGCTAACGCTCGCACATATTTCATATTGCAACAAACTTTGGCTACGTTAGTAATGGCACAAAAATAAAATAGCATACATTTAATCAGAAAACGCAAGCACTGTCATTAACTCCATATTGCTTGACTTAAGGTTTGTCCTTCTGTACGTCATTATATTCCCATACATTGAGAAACTCCTTTCAGTGTCTACATTGCTGACTGGAATCCATACTGATTTCACTGCAGCATTAACAAAGTCAGAAAAATCACACTTCAGCAAAAGCAACAATTTAACAATATCGACATCTTGATCATTTTGAAACACTGTAATAGTTCGGCACTTGTTACCTGGCCNACACATGCTCGTCATATTTAAATTGTAATACTTGAAAATTACAATGTTAATGTTTTGACAAATATAAAATTCTCTCCTGGTAACTTAGTGTTAAGACACCTGAGGGACGTATCCAAGTTCGTGACTGATGGAGGTCTTAATAAAAATAAAAGAACTAAATTTGATTTTAATTTATTCACACAGCTGTTATCTACAGCTTTAATCTCTCTCTCTGTCCACCATTACTCTTTTTATTCCTCGATGAGCGCAGTATTTAATGTCTATATCAACTCTAAGTATAGTCCTCTACATCTCCTGTTGATGGTCTCACACTCATTAACGTATGTTCAGTGTTTGTTGCCATAGTCTGTAATGCCTTTCACTCGCGCACCCAGTCCAATAGTCCCGCTGCCAGTCGCACCCTTCGCTGCACCGATGCCCGTAGTCGCACATTTTCCTCCAGCTGGTCACTTCTGGTGCCACGTGGCGTCTATTGCCGAAGGCTACACAATCACCCAGACTCCACAATAATAAACTCTTTGCTTGGAGGCCCAACGTTCTTTGATAGTATCCGGCGGCACGCTGTTTGAACAAGATACCCGCATCTTGCATTACTGCTCGCTTGTCTTTCAAATATCTCTCTGCGACTCGCCGCTTGCTATCATGTCACTACTGTCTTTCTCTTCTGCTCCCTTGCGCAGGTGGTCAAGGGAAGCGAGTGCATAACATTGCCATATCAAAACCTTAAAACATCACATTTAAAGCAACACATTTTCCAATAATTTAAGAAAACTATAAATAAAATTTTTGTGTCTAGCTGCTTTGTAAAGAGGTAGCGTATTGTGCTATTGACTATTGAGTCATGCATCAGACTCTTCTGTAAGCGGGGCCACAGCGATGGTAGACATACCAATTTCTTGGTACAAATATTGGGCCTAGTTTTCAGATTTCACACCAAATATAATACTTTGGTACTTATACGTGGAAATACCAAGATTATGGCATCATCGCCTGTATGCCATAATAAAATTTTCCGTGCAAGCTTGGGAGGTAGCTTCCACGAGACCTGCTACCCAAGCCTGCAAGCAAGCAGGTATAGAGGCTCCTATGGAATAACCTGTCACACGATATGTGCTGCCCCNCACACGATATGTGCTGCCCGACAAGTGGCAAGTATATTTTTATTGATTTTACTTCAACCTATGCCCCGAATCTAATCCTGTTGTTATAACAAACTTTTGTGTTAAACAAATGTTTAGCATAATTCTCATACAATGTTGTTTCAGCACCAGTAAATATTTTTGTGGTTTTTTCATTTACTGTTTATTTTTGTTTAATGCCTTAGTGCTGTTTTTCTAAACAAAATTAATAAAATTAAAACTATTGTCAATACCTAGACATTTTTTGTGGTAAAAAATTTTGATAGATTGTGTCAATTTTTCTAGTTTTCGGTGCATTTTTCGTCAATTTTAAATTCATTTCGTCAAAAATTTCGCTAAAATTTGGTTGAGAAAAAAAATGGTTTGGGAATATCAGATAAATTATACATATTTGGTTGAAAAATGCTAACGCTCACACATATTTCATATTGCAACAAACTTTGGCTACGTTAGTAATGGCACAAAAATAAAATAGCATACATTTAATCAGAAAACGCAAGCACTGTCATTAACTCCATATTGCTTGGCTTAAGGTTTGTCCTTCTGTACGTCATTATATTCCCATACATTGAGAAACTCCTTTCAGTGTCTACATTGCTGACTGGAATCCATACTGATTTCACTGCAGCATTAACAAAGTCAGAAAAATCACACTTCAGCAAAAGCAACAATTTAACAATATCGACATCTTGATCATTTTGAAACACTGTAATAGTTCGGCACTTGTTACCTGGCCGATGTTTACGTTGCCACTGCTAGCTCAAGGTAAAAACACGAGACTCAGTACATGGGCGCCGATTAATAAAAAAAAAGAAGTTCCAGAGTATTTTGTTATATATACGTTTATTTAACTATTGAAGTTTCACAGTTCACAGACGGAGTTTCAATAAGCAGAGTATGAACCTCTCTCAGAAAAAAATGGTTGCCTGTAAAGTCGGTTTTACGGGCGAAGATTTTACGTGACAACGTAGTGCTGCGCGCGCGGCAGACCGATCATAGTTGAGTGGGAGAGAGACGCAAGGCATTCGGCGGGCCTCTCTCTCATTCGGTGACTCATCGTAACGTTACCGAGCGTTACACTTTTTCATAAGTGACTCCCAGCCGCAACCTAATTTAAGACGTTGTCACGTCAAAATATAAAGTACAGACACAACGCCACCGTAGTTTACAGGTTATTAATGTCTCAAAACTTGCATCAAGATAAATAGAAAATGAGTCAACCTCCCACACTGGCGGAGAAATAAAATAACAAAGTTTAGTTGCCGATGGGGGGGGTTCTTGTCACGCCTTACGCGACCTAGACAACCATTGTACCTGACCTGCCCTCACGGGCGACTTGAAGTGAAGTGGAGTGCCTGACGACTCTGAAGCTACTGATTGAAGAAACTGAAGCAACTGATTGAAGGGCGACAGACAGACCTGTCTTTTGTTCTGCCTCTCGCCCCCCTCTCCTGAGATAAGGGCCTAGCCACGTACGCTCTCACCACATTATCGACACTTCGCCGCAGGAACTAACACTGCGCCGTCAACATAAACGAACCTCTCGTACAACAAACTGCGCCGGAGGAACTAAAACTTGTCGACTCATTCAACATACAGATATACTAACCTCTCGTATAAAATTTGTACGACGCAGCCGGAAAATATGTAATTAATGCTGACGTCTAACAAAAAACCAACTTTCGAAACGAAACTGTAAATGGACTCCTGATAAAACGTAAACAGCAGACGTCCGCCCGATAACCTACAATAGCACACGTCTGCCGGACAAACAAACTACCACGGCTTTAAACTCGATAAAAATATTACGAAGCTTTCCAAAGCTCCAAACACACAAAAGAATTTTACACCCGTGTCCAGAAAAATTAAGAATATTGCGTCATTACAACACGTTAATTACAGAATCCTTGAACAACAGATATGGTTGCAAACTCTCGGATGAAAGCTCAACAAGATAGGTACTTTTTTTCATTGCATCACATATTTCATGGTTTTTTAAATACAATTTTAGAATATTTCTTGGATCAAAGAGATTACCAAGACATTCAATGAATTCCTTACCACTGTCAGACTCTATTAAATCATTTAATTTTTTGAGACTCCTCTCACAGACCAATTTTAACTTTGAAGTCAAATGTGACTGACTTTGTTTGGAAAGCTTTGAAAGTGCATCTGATGTTTTCTGATGAAAAAACACCCATCTTTTAGCAATTGAAACATTTTTTTCAGGTCCCTACATTACGAGGAGAGAGTTGCTGCCTCTGGTGCACTAGAATTTTCCAAATGCTCAAGTAATTTACAGCTTTTATAACAGTGCTCTACCAGAGCTACCAACAAGATTACATTAATTGTGCGATGAAAAGTGATATGGAACGAAATGCAAATTAAATTAATTTGTCATCAAGATCAGTTTATTTCCGAAACAGCGATATCGCTTCAGCGGCAATGTTTTCGAAACATCGATTGTCTAGACTTTCCGATCCCGACTACATATTGAAGCTATTTATCGAATTAGCGTCTTAAACATGTGGATTCACAACGTAAGCGTACCTACTTTGACGTGTATAAGCTGTGTGCGTGTATAGGCCCGCCCAGAAATTTTTAATGAAAAATTAGGGATAATTAATATTTTACGTATAGGCCACACTGAATTTTTGTATTCCTGTAAATATTGTTAAGTCACGATTCCGTATAAACATGGCTTCTATCAATGCACACTTGTGACGCGGCAGCGGGCGTACAGCAGCGAAATATTCTCGTGCACGGCATCTGGCCGAGCTTTACGCATCTGAGATGGTTATTTTGTTTATGAATGTGAATGAACTAATTATCGCACAAGTGAAAAGCTATGAATTTATTTTTTTTTTCTTCCTTAGAAACTATGTTAAAATATTAAACTGTACTGTATGTTGACAAAAATTTTTTTTTGTGAAAATGTGTGATCTATACATGCTGAAATACTGTATTTTTTCGCATATTTTGTGTGTGCTTTGTTTGTTTTTCACGAGAAGCTGTGTATTTCGTGTTTATTTCGCGCACCGCGAAAAATAGGTGTGTCTATCAATACCACATTCCACCACACACTCTGATTGGCTAAAATTTTGACCTTCTAAGAAACCTTCCATTGAAAATTGCACCCGGCCAATTACAAAAACGTCCATGAAAATGGCCAAATCTTCCAAGGATCTTTCCACCGTGGCACATTCTCTCTCACAGTTCTCAGTTCCCACACGTGGCTTTTTTGCGCAACCTTAGTTCCATTTTTATTCGTGCAACTTTTCGTATTCTGTTTCAAAAATATTTGTTTCTTAATTTGACTATTATGCTGCACGCCATTTTCCAGTAAAAGGCGGTGTTAAAAACCGTGTGAAATGATCGTGACCCGGAATAGATACAGAAAATTGCTCATCTCTTCTTGTTGCGTGAATCTGGCATGATGTGCCAGATTTCTTGTAGGAAGTACCAGTTTCTTTATGTATGTTTCAGGATTTCGGAGTGGTTCTAAATACCACACAGAGAGAGCTATCAGCAAGTAGCTGCAGTGAGATAGTAGTTGTTCATGAAAATAACTGTAGTTTCGTCTGTAACAGGAATGTACATCCATATGTGATGTTTGTCTTTGAACATGCCCGGAAAGTGTCTTTAATATACTGTAGCTCGAGAAAGAGTTGTATAAAAATGGCTTTCGTGCAATACACGCAAGCACACGGCAAGATGTCAACCGTGCGGTGAAGTGTATAGTCGTGTAGATTTATAAAGGATAAGTTTTGATGTATGAAGGTAGCAGTTTGTACTTACTTGAGTGTTGTATCGGGGCAGTTATACAGCTTAGGATATGTAATAAGTTTTATTTTATCCCGTAGGGTGAAACGTTGCTGAGGAAGAGACCTGGGGGTTCGCTCTCAATATCGGAGGAAGACGACGAGCTGGAATGAAGAATCAGTGGGATTTAAGCTTGCCTTCATCTAGTCATTTCTCGACCATTGCTGTTTGTTTCATCAGCATGGAATTGGATGGGACCAAGTTACTGGAGTTGTACCTCATTGGCTTCTGTCATAGTGTAAATATCAGTCTGTTACAAGAAGCTTAATATACATATAATTTTTTGTGCTGGAATTTGGTTAACCTTTGGAAAAAGTACCTGCAGGCATAATTGCCAAAATTAGTAATGGTAGGAAAAAAAAAACTTCTCAACTGTGTGGATATTTTAGGTTAAATCTCGATAATAGTTTTCAGAGTAGACGTAGAACAAAATTGAAACACTTTCCTCGATGCTGGGTGTAAATGTCNTAAATCTCGATAATAGTTTTCAGAGTAGACGTAGAACAAAATTGAAACACTTTCCTCGATGCTGGGTGTAAATGTCGGAATACCTGTTGAAATGCTGTGTTTGGTATGTTATTTACCTGTCAGGTCCTTTATCTCGACAGTGCCTGTTATTTTTCTTAAAACTGCTAGTGTAGTTGGCTGCACTGAGGTATGTCAAGGTTATGTTTGTGTAATGATTCCAATAGAGCATTTTATTAGTGCTTGTTCTTGGAATTTTAATGCCAAAGATGGAGAGATTTAGTTGTAAGTAAGTAGGAATGATGAGAAAGATAGGTGTGTAAATTTTGTGGTCTTATAAACATATTTTATTTTGTATTAAATGTAAATATTTATACTGTAATTATTGTGTAATTAGTCCCAACACTTCAGAGCAGTGTTTGGACTGCATCAACTATTCTGCAGTTGTAAAAGAGACATTCTCTTTTAGTGACATGCATTTCGCTCAACACTTTTGTGTTGTATTTCCTGGTTAAAAATAAAGGGTATTAAAATTTTTTCAGTAAATCACATTTAAACTTAAAAAAAGTATTTTAAAATTCACTTAATCTGCTTAACTGTTAACTTGTGTTGCAGTTTTGTTCTTAATTTACGTAAACAGTGTTTGAACTGTGGTTAGTGCCGTCTAATCTGGAAATAAATTAGAGAAATCTTGAAACATTAGTTAGTGAGCAGCTAAAATGCCTGATATCTTGGTAGAAGTAACTCTGTTAATTTTTTAATTGGTGCGTCAAACTTGAAGCAGAGAATCAACTCTAGGAAATTACTTTTGAGGGTTGCATAAACATACTGAGAAATGTTGAGCACATGGTACTTAGTGTAAGTCTGTACATAATGTTGCTTGTGATGTTATCTTAACGCACATTGTCTGGAAAAGTGTATAGTTTTGTAAGCAGAGACATGTGGTGCATAAATGTGCAAAACAAAGCATACTAGTCGTACTTTGAATGAAATGGTGGAGTGGTACCCTCTATCGCAAGTCTCCCTCCTCCAACCTGCAGTTGCTTTGCCAAAAATCAATTATAGTCTCCGGTCAGGCCTTCCATGTTTAAAGATTTGTTTTTATGCCATTGTACACAAATTTGTTTACAAACGAAAGGCTGGAGTCTTGGACCTGTGCGCAATATGGACGCCAGCATTGGAATTTCCTATGTACAACAAACACCCAAGCTGTAATAATTTGAACTACACTGCAATACAATAGAGGTCTTTCAACTTCAAGCTGTTAGTAACCTGCGTACAGAAAAATAACTTTTGGGGTTATTTGGAAATGTTGAGTATTACAGTTCAGAAAAACTATTGAAAATCGACATTCGATTTTTATGTTGATTTTTGTTACACAGTATTGCAAATTGTTACTTATTTTAAAATGTTTTGGTTTATATCTGTCAATAGGTGTAAAATATCTGCTTCCGCATAGCAAGAAAGAAATAATAATTATAATTAGTGAGGCAAACATGTATTGCAAGTTCCGCTTTAATAAAAAAAGTAGTGGATGCGGATCCGCACGTGCACGTCGTGTCAATTTCTAGTTGACTCACTTTCAAAATACGGAACCTAAAAACTATACGCTCGCAAATAAATGCACGTTGCAAGGATGCATGTGAATTTATTCTGATTGTTAGTTCAAGTGTTCTATCATTAACGCAATTTCTGATTCTGGTCATTTTAAAATCTGGTTTTACTATAAACTATTTGTAACACCAGAAAAATGTGACATTTACTGTCTGGAATGTGCCCATGTGATAAGGTTATGATTGCACCACACGATTTTGAAGTCAACACGTTTGCAATTCATGGAAAGTAGATGCTAATAATACCACAGAAGCATTGCCATGTACAAAACAAATTGTACTACCAAAGACCCTGAAAGTATTACATGACTAAACAAAACAGTGAGCCTAGTGAGGTGTAAACATTAGGAATATCAGTGACTTAACAATCTGGTCTAATGACGACCTGTATCTTAATGCCTTATGTTGCAGTTCTAAACATAAATTTAGTGAATTAGATTCCAATTTGATTTGGCACACTTACATAAATTTTGCAATTTTAGTTTGAAACAAAGCGTAGGCTATTCTGCAAGATACTTTGCAACAAAACTTCAATTTACCAGTACTGTCTCACAAAAGAAAGACATTCTACTCGCAAGTTAATGCTTAATATAATGTACTGTTCTGGCCTAACTTGTAAATAACAGATAATTCTCTTACTTTCCTACCTGCGGTGGTGGTTGTTTGCCAGCTTTATTGTAACTAAGTGAATTATAGTAAGCATGCTCATAATGCTCAATATTTTATGGATATTATGACTTTATTTATATTGCGATTTATTTCAAAGGACATAAACATTTTAGTTTTAAGTATTTTTTGTTAAAGATCAGTGGCAGCCCTGTCTTAGCCCATAAAGATAATTGTTTTGTTAGCCACCTAGTTCCAGTCTCTGGGACGGACCATGCAAGTCGTATAGTTGAAAAACTACATACATCATTTGTTTTCAGAATAGAGTTATCGCCATATTGGTCTCTATCACCCTTTGAGAAAAGAAAGTTTCACAACCAGCTACATCACGTTATAAGCGTGTTAAGTAAGAGTAAGTTCCAAAATCAGATACGTAGCTTTTCACATGCATAACTAGATACTCCATCACGGCGCTATCCACTGTGTGCTACTGCGAGTCATTCTATTCCCGCTGTAGCAGTCCTCTGCAGTGGAAAGTTGCATACGCACGTAGCAGTCTCTGCCTCATGTGCCTGTTATTATCAACAGGTTTATAAGTAGTCTAACAGTAGCGGTTGGTGACTCAATGCAAGCAAACCAAACAATGTTTACATACNTGTAGTCTTCAAAATGCAAGCAAACCAAAAATTTTCATTTACCATTAGAACGAGAGTCAGCACCGTAAAGGATTGAATGAAGTAAGTTCTGCTGTGCGTCACAGTTTGCTAAACCTTCACATTCCAGAGTGAGTCTGCGATCTTCGCTTCATGTCGGATGGGCATGCTGATTGTATGGTTATTAAACAGCGAACCTCTGTCGGCAAGGGGAATTGAATACGTATTTCCGACAGGACAGTCTTCCTTCCTCCACATGAATTTGCACACATCTAAAAAGAAATTACGAGAACGGAGGTAATAATTGATCCACAGATAACAGTAAGTTTGCCATGTTTGGAACTGTTATTCCTCTTGCAGGAAGAGACTTTGATTGGAAAAAGTACAATTCATAACACAGTACGTTCTCTTGCTCAATGGGTTTTCTTCAAGAGAACTTCTTTAAGGGCAAAGTTCCCTACAGAAGTGAGATAGGATGTTATAAGAGTGTGTGCACATCGTCAAGGATGCGAGGACTCCTTTGATACCGCCTGGGGTGGAAATCTCTCCGTCGAGGTCACGAAACGTTGCAGTCCTGCTTGTGCAACCTTGTGATGATGACTGGTTGTCTTTGGGGGTCCCTATTGTGTTTCAGAAACAGTTCTCAAGGACATGCAGTCAATGTGGCGTCTGTTTAAGATAACGTTAGTACTAAGGACGAACGTTGCCAACAGGCGTGTGCAACTGAGAGTTTGATTTAGTGCTCTTATTGCAGTGACATGCAAGGTTGATGATTTGATTTTCTTCATGTTCAACATTTTCCGTTCAGGCAGTCATCTAACACCAGTTTCAATGGTTTTTTAACAATGGTATGCATTTTGGGCTTTGTAGACCTGTATAGTTTCAACACTAGAGTGCTAACAAATGTTTGTTTTGTTGCACACACAATATAATCCTAACTAATATTATAAATGCAAAAGTGTGNACACACAATATAATCCTAACTAATATTATAAATGCAAAAGTGTGTTTGTTCGAGTGTCCTTTCGCGTTGCAACGGATCAACATGATTTATTGTACAGAGATAGTTGGAGGGCTGGGAAGTGACCTAGGCTACTTTTTATCCCGAGAAAATCTCTCATTCCCTCTGGGAAATTCTTATTGGAAAATGAAAAAGTACACAAACAGAGTAACATGCAACTGAGCAACTGATTGACGTAATTTCTTGCACAGAAAGGTGATATTTGCTACTTTTTATCGCAAAATATTTACAAACAATAATAGTGAATCAAGTCGGAAAAAAGTTTGCCACCAGCACGCTCTCTAGCAATACGCTGTCTAAACCGTTAAAGGATACCATGTAGTAAAGAATTGTGTAGAATAAAAAGACCTAAAAAAAAAACTCCATGGTAGCATATGTCTATCTATTACAGAGAAATACTAATAAGTGTTTTTACCATTTAATTGACTGATACGTTGAATTTCAAAATATTTATAGAGTATAGAAGATTAACACTAAGTAAAATTCAACTTTATTTAAAAAAAACCTAAACAATTCTTCTGTAGTCCGCGCGAGCGGAGCCGCGGGCACAGCTAGTCCCAAATATTTAGTAAACAATAGACACATGGGTGGCAATTAACTAAGAATTATTACTGTATGTCAATGCCACTCCTGCCACAATACACACTTAGCGAAACTGATGTTCAATGTATAAATGGTTACTAGCCAANCCAATCCAGACTCGGCGATGGACCATGTGTTCCCGCAGACATTGTGCCTCGCGCCCTGCTAACAGAACTTTAGGGTTGAGACTATAACGAAAAATGAGAACTTTCATTTTTGCTTTCAGTAAGTACACAAAAAAAATTCTATTTCAATTAACATCAAATAATATACAACTAAACTTGAAAATGTTCCTAAAACAGTAGAGTTAAATATTTTTACTTTAACAGTTCAGGATTTTATAATAGCATTTATTTCTTGATTAAGCAGTCTGCTCAAGAGACTTTTAAGTTTTGACGTGTGCAAAACTGAAATGTATTCAAATTTGAGTTGCCTCTACAACTGCTGGTACTACGCAAGCTTGGCTTATTAACATTTCAATATAAGTTTATTTGATATAATTTTTTGTGTGTGTATTGAACATATTATGGCATATTAACTTTATTGGTAGAGTTCTCGCAAAACTTTTTCATTTGTGGGTCACATTTTCATAACTCTACAAAAACCAACAACAATTCATCAAGCTGTTGCAATGATTAAAATGGTAGTCGACATGCCGTACCTACGACATTTAGAACTGGCATTGCATTGAATGCTTACTACTTAAGATCCGTTACATCACGTACTGCCTGCATTATGAGCCAGTCGCTTGGGAACACACATTCTTGTCTAAATAAAATCTTTGTAGTACTAGTTTTCCAGTAATTGGTAACATGGTTCAAAATGCTGTCTGTTGACCATCACATTAATAGTAAAACACTTTCAAAAGTTGCATATTTTTATTAACAGTAGTAAAATTTACAGTATAAAATAACAGTATCTAGCAAGATGCAACAAATGGAATAACGATATGTTCTCTTCTTTTCAATATTTGTGCATCATGCATCAACAATACAACAGCTCACTTAATATACTTATTAGCAACATGATTAGCATAGCAGAACTAGTGTCCAGCTAATAATGTTCAATAAAAAAAATACAAAAACATATTTTCTTATAAAAAAATGTGAATTATTAGCATCACTAAGTGAATGCGACAATATGAGNAATAGAGTTCAATAAAAAAATACAAAAACATATTTTCTTATAAAAAAATGTGAATTATTAGCATCACTAAGTGAATGCGACAATATGAGTAAATTCAAAGATTTAATTGCGCAAGATTCNAGGAAATTCAAAGATTTAATTGCGCAAGATTCCACACCTCCTACACACTACGTATTTAAAGTCTAAAACCATCTACCGGACAGGTTCCCGAGGCAATCAGCACAACAAATTTTAGAGCAACAATCTATAAACTCTGTAGTTTTCAACAAATTCCAAAATTTGTGGACATCCTAACTACTGACAGTTCCACGCAACTTTACTGTCGTGGANCTGTAGTTTTCAACAAATTCCAAAATTTGTGGACATCCTAACTACTGACAGTTCCACGCAACTTTACTGTCGTGGACGAATGTAGCAACACGCGTGCAAAGTTATCACAGTCAACAGGAAATCAATTAACCTCGAGTACTTCCGACACTTGGCATCCATTGTGAGCACCGGATGCCTTCGTCATATCATGTACTGCTGTCGTGTTAAAATGTACACATCACTAATGGTCAAGATCTATCTAGCATCAAATGAAGAAAACTGGGTGATGGTATCTACAGCAGTCATCAAACACCTCCACTGCCTGTCTTTGCGCAAGTGGAAGTGAACTCTGACGCAATCTAATCTTGCATGAAAGCATCAAATAAATTTACTACTCTATCATTAGTTAAAATTTATATAAATATATTTATACTATACATAAAGCTTTGAAAAACTGAGTAAGCAAAAAGTCTTCAGATTTGAAGACCTCTTGAGAGCATTTGAAAATATTGCAGATATCCATTTAACTGAAATAAAATTAATGGTTTATTTTATATAATGATTATGCTTATGCTGCTAAATACATGAAATATTCCGTTACATATTTTTAAGCTAAATTTAGTAAATTGACAAACTTTGTTAAAGGACTTTTAGCAATATAGTTACTTCTTTATGGACATCTGTGTAATGGTAGCTTGCTGTAATTGACTTTTTAAGCATGCAATGGATGTATCTGCACTGCATTGTGAACACACATGCTGCACTAAGCTGCTTCTCCCGTGGCGACCTGCCGAGGTCAGGCGCTGATTGCCAACATTACAGCACATGCACGCCCACTGGACGCTGAGAAGTTTTTTTTTGCCCTTGGGAAGGAAACTAATTTCTGAGCAATTTTGTCCCCTCGTCATGGTGTGCGCAATTGTAGTTATGTCAAAGTTTACAGTAGTTTGTTGTGGTTTTTATACTGTTTGTAACTGCAGTGGACAGTCCCAAACTTTCCATACATGCGGACCTCGGTAGATGAGGGTTCCGACACTTACGCCAATAAAATACAACTTCTGGCCTTATTAGACTTGTAATTAGAACTGTAAATTATCTGTGAATAAATTCAAGCTAATATATAATAAAAATGGGGAGATTTAAAAAAAGTGACACTGTAAATAATACATTAAAAAAACATTTAGCCTCAACTGGTTTATATAAAGAATATAACATCTCAGAATACAGTATCTACTGATTGTAATCGAATACCAAATGCAAGCAGACCTTGAACTTTCACTCTCTGAAAGTGTATAATGTGGCACAGAAAGCAAGTCGAATTTAGGATGTCCCGTGTGTACTTGAGTTTCGAGCCCGTGGAGAGATTATCAACCAGGCAGAGGAGTGGAACCACTTCTGCCAGTGGGGTAGACATCAGGTTCCCCCTCTCTCGCCCTATCACTACCTATAACGGCTCAGACATTATCTATTCTGAAATTCCCCTACCAGAGTTCACATATGCACATTACACAATGTATCTAACTCCGGCCCTACACACTTCGGCTGCAAGCTTATCAAGGGATAAAGGTGAAAACATGCATACAACTTATGATCTAACACGAATCTTAAGGACGGTCCACATCTTTGAAGTTGCAGGTGGGGGTGAAAATAATTTTATCTGCAAGAATGGGAATGCATCATTAGTAAATACAGAAAATCTCCATTATTGCCTCTACATTTAAAGGCATTTTGTTTGTAAGACTAACTTACACTGCTAATTTTTTTACAAACCATTGCATGGAAATGTTTTTCTTGTTATAATGAGGCTTATTTGTTTGAATACTATCAGCGCTGCCGCAGAATTAAACCAACTAAAGTTGCTAGTACAAAACTACCAAATCGCGACTGAACTGAAACTACTAAATGGTGAATGAGATCACGGCCAGTATAGTTTTATTTTCAGATTGTTTCTGCATCTCCTATTTTGACGCACAAAATCATTTTCCAAGAGTGATTCAATTACTGACACAAATCAAGTAATTTTAAACCCTTTTTTCAGAGGTGACCGGTTATGTATTTGTAGTAATTGGTTTTTATTGCTTTGATTCTTGGTCTTCAGATTCTCAATTATACACTTCTTCAAGAATCGCGAGTATTGAGGAATCTAGTTTGACATCCCTACTTAATAAGCTGCCTTCTCCTGTACCACAAACATGTTTTTTCCAATACAAAATTATCCTATTATTAAGTTTCCCTTTATATAAGACTGACTTTTCGTGGGATAAACATTGGAACCCTGTTATAACATTTCTTCAGGTCAAACTTCAAAAATGTGTGTACCGACCCCAGGATTCACTTTAGACCATAGTTCATACAGCTTCCTTTTAGCGATAAAACTGCAGCCGAAGTTTGCGAGTCGAATTTACACACGCTACCTCTGTGTGCACAGTAAAGACGTTGATGAACTTTCAACAAGTACATACATATTGTATTACGCTGCTGACCGAGTAGTAAGTTTTGTACTTCAAAATGCACAAACAGATAAAATTATTACTAATTTTGTAGACACATTATGCTGTTATTAACATAGATCAGCACACTAAAGTATACAACAGCTTTCCAGGTCTCAAGAATTGTTTTCCAAAGAGTTAGCCAGAACTCGTGCAAGTTGCATTTTATAACAAGAGCCCGTCAGGACAAACACTATGCATTATTGTAGTTTACACTTCGCCTTTCAAACAAAGTAAAGGCACAAACACACTTCACAGTACCTCGGCTCTCTATGTATCACATTTCAATTAAAAACTTTATCACAGCTTTTTATGTACACTGGTAAAAATAAAGTGGCTGTATTATTTATTCATTTCCATAGCTTGCGATAAGTTTTTGAAAAACCAGAGCAAGTAACAACACACAACTGTGGACTACAGGCCATGGCAACCAAATTGTAATATGGGACCACCAAAACTAGAAATAAAGGCTAGAGAGTGGAACATAATCATACATTGTGCTTTGTCACTACAAGAGGTTGCAGAATGCAGTGTATTTTCACAGTGCGCTCACAGACCACGTGCTTGTAAGCATATTACGTGTGTAGTCCGGTGTCCTCGAACACTTTATAATGCAACGTGTAAAGGCGAAGAACAGGGTACACTCCACCTCGGCTATGAAGGCAAGATTTCACTCTGGAAAAGTAACTCCAATGTGGATCATTTTTGTATTCTTCCACAGTCCATTACACTGATAAACAAGTTTAAGAGTATTTATAGCAGGACAGGTGTCAAATATTGTTAGGTTATATACGTAAAAAAATAGAAAAATGTATAAAATTAAATATTTATCAGCATTTTAATTTACTGCAAATAGCATTGTACCTCTTATCCCGCAATGGCAGTTTGGACATTACAGCAAACTTGCCAAGCTTGGAAAAATTAATTTGAAGTGGGGGGGATAGCCATACAGCACACTTTCATTCACCAATGATTTTTGCAAAAATTGATGCAGAACAGTTAGTTCAGAATAACTACCCGCGCACATCCCACCTGTCTCCTGTTAATATAATACAGTAACAAAGCACATTAAGAACAACAAAATGGCTTTGTGGGGAAGGAAGTCTTGTCAGAGGAGAACGTGGCGTGGCATGTCATCGACGTAAATGTGACTATTGTAGGCAGACTAGAAATTGTGTATTAGCAACAAGAAATACTTGAAAGTAAACTTTCCTCCTATTACTGGCTCGAAACTGTACAAATCTGAAATATACTTAATCAAATTATTTTCACAAATACTACTCCACGGCAGTCCTGTGGCATATGTTTGTATGTCCTACACATTACTATTTCGCACATCAATTAGTTTCCTTCTCTGATTACTGTTTTGTAACCATGCAGAATCAACTACATATATTTGTCTAGGGACACTTTCTTATCTGCGCATTTCCTCCTTTGGCATGTCAGCAGCACAAACAGAATAGCCAACGTAATAATTTATTTTTAGGGTTGTGCAAATATCTGATATACTGAAACTAAAAATTGCTACTTCCATTTTTGTTTGGGTAAGAAATTTGGTTGCTACATGTAACAAATATATTTAGATGTTTGATGAATGTTAATTCAGTGCGCACCAGTAAAGAAATTTTTTGTCTGTAAATAGTTTTATTTGGTTTCATTATTTTATAACTAAAATAACTACATAAAACAAAAATTTCTCCTATAGTAATAACGCTATAGCCTAAATTTATTTGGTTTGGTTTTGCAACAAATTTATTATAGTGAATAACTTGTTAAATTAATATGAAATTCATTCAAATGAGTTTTTATCAAATTATTTTAACTTTCATTTCAGTTCCACAAAATTTCATAGCATATTTTTTGTTTTGAGCAAAAAGTTTTATTTGCACATTTTTATTCGTTTTTTGCATAAGCTGTTGCAGTATTTAGTACAACGGCNGAACAGGGTACACTCCACCTCGGCTATGAAGGCAAGATTTCACTCTGGAAAAGTAACTCCAATGTGGATCATTTTTATATTCTTCCACAGTCCATTGCACGGATAAACAAATTTAAAAGTATTTGTAGCAGGACATGTCTCAAAAATTGTTAGGTTATACAAGTAAAAAAACAGAAAATGTATTAAATTAAATATTTATCAGCACTTTAATTTACTGCAGATAGCATTGTACCTCTTATCCCGCAATGGCAGTTTGGACGTTACAGCAAACTTGCCAAGCTTGGAAAAATTAATTTGGTAAGGGGGGCTAGCCGTACAGCACACTTTCATTCGCCAATGATTTTTGCAAAAATTGATGCAGAACAGTTAGTTTGGAATAACTACCCGCGCACATCCAACCTGTCTCCTGTTAATATAATACAGTAACAAAGCACATTAAGAACAACAAAATGGCTTTGTGGGGAAGGAAGTCNAATATAATACAGTAACAAAGCACATTAAGAACAACAAAATGGCTTTGTGGGGAAGGAAGTCTTGTCAGAGGAGAACATGGCATGCCATCGACGTAAATGTGACTATTGTAGGCAGACTAGAAATTATGTATTAGCAACAAGAAATACTTGAAAGTAAACTTTCCTCCTATTACTGGCTCCAAACTGTACAAATCTGAAATATACTTAATCAAATTATTTTCATAAATACTACTCCACGACAGTCCCGTGGCATATGTATGTATGTCCTACACATTACTATTTCGCACATCAATTAGTTTCCTTCTCTGATTACTGTTTTGTAACCATGCAGAGTCAACTACATATATTTGTCTAGGAACACTTTCTTATCTGCGCATTTCCTCCTTTGGCATGTCAGCAGCGCAAACAGAATAGCCAACGTAATAATTTATTTTTAGGGTTGTGCAAATATCTGATATACTGAAACTAAAAATTGCTACTTCCATTTTTGTTTGGGTAAGAAATTTAGTTGCTACATGTAACGAATATTTAGATGTTTGATGAATGTTAATTTAGTGCGCACCAGCAAAGAAATTTTTTGTCTGTAAATAATTTTATTTGGTTTCATTATTTTATAACTAAAATAACTACATAAAACAAAAATTTATCCTATAGTAAGAACGCTATAACTTAAATTTTTTTTGGTTTGGTTTTGCAACAATTTTATTATAGTGAATAACTTATTTGAATGAATTTTATATTAACTTAACGAGTTCTTATAAAATTATTTTAACATTCATTTCAGTTCCACAAAATTTCATAGCATATTTTTTATTTTGAGCAAAAAGTTTTATTTGCACATTTTTATTCGTTTTTTGCATAAGCTGTTGCAGTATTTAGTACAACGGCNATTTTGAGCAAAAAGTTTTATTTGCACATTTTTATTCGTTTTTTGCATAAGCTGTTGCAGTATTTAGTACAACGGCACGTTGTTAGTTTCGTGTGTGTCGAGTTGCCACTCACGGACTGGTGACATCTTGCCTTCGTAGCCTGGAGAGACTTTAGCCTAAACACACAGTAGGTAACATTTTCCCTGTGTATCTGCCAATACAAAGCACCGCAAGAAAATGCTTCAGATAAAGGGGACAGATGCTTTATATGTACTATGGAGGCATAACCACGACAAAGACCCATAACTGTCGCACAGTGGCTGCACGAAACACTGCTACCAACATGCGAATACCCAGACATCTCGACCACAGCAGTCCACAATGTTGGCAGCACAATCTGAGCAGGTTTCCGAGCAAACTGGCTAATCAGCAAGATCCTTAAACATTTTGCAGACTCATTTCAGGAGAAGCGGAATTAAACTATTACGCCTGTTACATTTGCAACTGGTCCATGCATTATTTGATACCTCCCGGAGAGCTTGGAACCAATAATAAATGTGCAACAAAATGCAAGCCGAATCACCACCTAGTGACAGCAAGCAAGCAAGNGGAGAGCTTGGAACCAATAATAAATGTGCAACAAAATGCAAGCCGAATCACCACCTAGTGACAGCAAGCAAGCAAGCAAGCAAGGCCGTGAGTCCAGCATACAAGTTATTGAACTTACAAATGTTGCACGTATCCACTGATTATAACACTAGCAGCTTTGTTGAAGACTGAATCTCACTAGATCACATCACCAACAGCCAGGCTCGAAACAATTGTTTTTTTTTACACATTAGCTGCTGGAATTTAGTTATTTCATAAACACAATTTCCTATTCTAAGCTTCAGCAACTAGTGTGTTACGCTTTAACTGCCCAGTTCATTTAGTTTTCAAATATGGGTGGAAAAAAGAACTTTTCTAGTGAATAGGCGTTTAAGTAATGAA
Organism: Clitarchus hookeri; assembly: GCA_002778355.1. Taxonomy (NCBI): domain Eukaryota; kingdom Metazoa; phylum Arthropoda; class Insecta; order Phasmatodea; family Phasmatidae; genus Clitarchus; species Clitarchus hookeri. The sequence continues at coordinate 71,026 of NQII01005745.1, read as the reverse complement.
CATGTTGCAATTCCACTTATAACTAATCAAGCTGAACTCTTACATTGCAACTAGTTACTCATTCACTAGCTGAAACACTCTTGACTTGATACATTTACTGTGTTTGCACAGCGAGCGAGTTGANTAACTAGTTACTCATTCACTAGCTGAAACACTCTTGACTTGATACATTTACTGTGTTTGCACAGCGAGCGAGTTGATACGTAATCACTAGAGGCACGACTTTGTGGTATATCGCAATAAAACTATATAACACTGGAAAACTGACAAATGCACGATCTCTCGCAAAATTAGCTTTCTCCACAGGAAATGAACTATTCTCCCACGTTATATACACAAATTTACTTTGGCATTGTATATCAAAAAACTAGACCTGTGCGAGTGTTGGCAATATCGAGAAATACTCCAGATGAAAGAATTCTCAATTTCATCTCGAGACAATTTTTAAATCTCTGAAATCATAGTTCTACATGCAACACATGCACAATGGTGTGAAGTGAACACGCGCCACTAGAATGTGCCACATGTTTGTTTATACCGACAGTTGAGAGTGAAACAAAAGTGTGACATCTAAATTAATACATTAAACTGACTGTTTTCATAAAAAATATAGTCTCTCAAATTACATAAAATGCTGCGGCCGATGTAAAAGACCGTAAAATGTCATTACTTGGGCATTTAGTGCAAAAAGAGCAAAGGGGAGTGTAAAGTGTGCAAGAAATTTACATACACCAGTTTAGGAAGATTCTCAAGAATGTAGATATTGATGTTACGTCTAGTTTACGTACCTCATAATTCCTTTGCATTAAAATTGTTTAGTGTAAATGATCTTTTTTTTTTAAACTTTTTAGTTCCCATAAAAAGTGGTCTTAAAATTAATTACTGCTTAAAAAATGTTAACTATGTCTTGCACTAGGCAAGAAGTGATTTATGTTGTAAATGTGAGTGCATGTAATTTGTGTTGGGGAGGGGGGGATGAATAACACCAAAATCAACAGAAATTACACCGAAAAGTTCTTAAAAATAAAACCACAAAATCTTGCCTCTTAATAAACACAGCATAAAAAACTCTATGCATTGACAAACTTAACATGCTAATAATAAATAAGAATTGTGCTAACTTTGCACAGTAAAGAGAATCAAATAAGCCAGTATAAGTAGAATTTTAAGCATAATGTTTCTCTGGATACTATGAAAAGTATAAGTTTTGTAATAAATATTATTATTCCTACTACAGTCAATTCTTCTAGACCTCTGGAATAGAGACCCTTCTTGAAATAACAACCAACCACTTTTTTTTGGAAAAGGGGGGGGGGGGGCATGAAAGGTCTTGGAATCGAGTTTACTGTATTTACAATACAGTACAACAGTACCAAATTATAGCATATTTTTCCTTCATAAAACCACCAAAAAAATTCAACATACCATTATTAAAATTAAAAAGGATTTACACTAGCCTTTTCCGGATAAATTTGATATTTTGCGCAGAATACATCAGCATATTAAATTAATTTGTATTTAATCAATTAAAGTAATATAAAATGTGTACTTTACTCACCGTAAATGTAAAATACGGGCCGTATTGCTGCAGTATGCACGCTCGGTTGTCTTTTCTGCATACTGGGGTATTATTTTACTCAGAATACATAAATTTACATTTCATTAGAAAAAAAACTTATATTTAGCTAAATATGCTGTGTGGATGCAATTTTCAAATTTAGTAGGGGGAGGGGGGGAGAATCCCACATGGGTCAAAATTGGGCCATTTTGGTCATGAGCATTTGTAAAATAAAGGTTTGACTGTATTTCAAATAACTTGTGATATCTAAACAGCATAATTGCATATAAAATTACATGTGTAGTTCAAACTGAAATCTTAAAAAAGACAATGAGGTTACCAAGAGAAACATGATTTGCACTGTTACTCAACTTGAGTTATGTAGAATTTTGATTACAAATTAGTAGGGTTATGCAAACATTTGGTATAACAAAACTAAAATAAAATATGACAACTTTCATTTTTGTTCAAGTAAGAAATTTGGTTGCCGAAAGTTGCAACAAGACAAAAATCCTCAATTTCCATTAATATTCGGATGTTTGATTTGGTGCACTGCCAAAGGAAATTTTTGTCTGCAATCATTGTTTGTTTTCATTATTTTATAAATAAAATGACATAAAATGGACATTTAAGCAGCGGCAAGAATCCTCAATGATAAACACTCAATATTCTAAATTCTTTGGTTTGGATTTTGCAATGAATTTGTTATCTATCATGAATAAATGGTTGAAATCTTATGAAATCTGTTAAACTTTCGTTGAGACTGAGCTGTTATGAAATTATTTTTCATTCTCATTTCAGTTTCACAAAAGTTCATAAAATATTTTTTCTCACAAAACAAAAATGAAAGTTACATGCACACAACCCTATAAATTAGATNTCACAAAAGTTCATAAAATATTTTTTCTCACAAAACAAAAATGAAAGTTACATGCACACAACCCTATAAATTAGATGCGATATAAATTATTTTATTCTGAAGCAACAACTAAAATACACAAGATTTAGGGCTCTTAGCTGCTCAGGTACGTATGTCATCCATTTTGTTTGTTTGTAATGCAGCAATTAGGGCCCTAAGTTTTGCACTTGCATGCATTGTGTTAATTTTACTGTGCATATTTATTTCATTATTAAGGAATGTAAGCTTTCTCCTATTTCATTGAGAATTATTTCATAGAAAAAAAATCAGAATCTTACGGTTTCTAGTAAATACTGTAAAATGTATTTTATGATAGGTTTTATGTTAAAAAAAAAAAAAGTTCTCGATATCTAATCTGAAAGCCACAGAATGAAACACCACAAAAAGTAACAAAGTCAACATCAGATAAAATTTTTTGTTNAGATATCTAATCTGAAAGCCACAGAATGAAACACCACAAAAAGTAACAAAGTCAACATCAGATAAAATTTTTTGTTAAATATGTTTATAAAATAAATTTTTGTGATTAAAACGTTTAAAAATATTTTTTGAGGTCTTGCGAAAAAGATACTATAAAACAACAGAAACTTAACACAAACTACGTGTAAAGTTCATAAAACAAATATTGAGACTAGCACTTTACAGAATTATCTACCCACAATCCCAAAAAACGGGACAAAATCTTTTCCGAGTAAATTTTTGAGCAAACAACAGGTGGAATGTTTAAGCAGTTACAAGCGAGAAGGAAGGTGCCTGTATTGAAGTGCTACAAGAGGCTGGCTGGCCTGAGGCTACGATGACGTGCGTCAAGCAGACTGAGGGGAACTGCTGTGCTGCATGGACAAGGCAAGCTCCGGGTCAATGAGACTCAGCATGCCCCCCACCAGGTGCAGGGATCCCGTGACGAGCACGTGAGCGCGCTCGCTGCCCTCCTGCAGGTGCGTCAGAGCAGCCAACACACACCCAAACTGCTGTACCTCCCCTCCTCCACCCAGCAGCTGCCACGTCTCCTCGTTTAGCCTGCAACGCTCCATCACTTGCTCCCCGGTAACGGTGCGATTGGTCTGGTCCGAGAACATGTCCATGTGCTCCGTCACCAGGTTCGGGCAGAAGAAGACGTGCGTGAAACCACACTGCAGCAAAGGAGACAGCAGAACGGCAGCATCCCTGTCGCCCGTCGAATTAAACAGCAACACTCTCCGGGCCACGTCACCTCTGGACTCGTCGTGCCTACGAGATGCTTGTCTGAACCAATTCGAACACAGCAACATGCTGTCCGCTGTGTGGGCCCCGTCCAGGAAGAAGCATACGTGCCCCTTGTCCAAGACCTGGGTGCGGCCTGGCCACGAACACTGCTTCAAACCCAGCGCGATGTCTTGCGTGATGGGAAACGTCGAAGCAGTCGTAATCGGCCAACCGCTCTTGTGCTCGTTAGATAATATGAAGCTTCCGCACTCCGAGAAGCTTACTGGCTTTTTCACGGCATTCTCTGAAGACAAAGTGACCAACATGCAACACTTACAACTGCCATCTGCTAGTTCTACTGACACAACAAGATTTACTAATCATGATAACTTACTAGTGGACCGCAGCAACATCCACGTGTTGGCAAGCTGCAATGCCAGTGATGCATTGATCACCTGGGTGGGGGAGTTGATCCCCAGTTCAACAGGGAACTGGCCCCAGTCGTAGTTCTCCAAAGGAGGGGCAACCAGCAGGGGGCACTGCACTGCCGAAAGCACACACACACATGATGAAGTCCGTGCTTATCAACCCTCACCAACACCAACTTGTACTAAGCTCACACTTGCCTCTCTCTCCTTGGCTCTCTCCTTGAGGACTTTCAGTGCTGCCTCCGGCTGCTGGCTCGCAGTGAACGCCACGGCTCCTGGCTTCATGATGCCGGCCTTCTGCCATGCTATCTCCTCCACCGTGTGGCCCAGGACTTTCACGTGGTCAATACCCAGGGAAGTGATGCCAACTGTTGAAACACGCCTGCAGCACACAAATCATTTTTTAATCCAACATACAGAGTTTTATACACAGGGTTGTGTCCCACAAAATGCACCAACCTGAGAACATTAGTGCAATCATATTCTCCACCAATACCAACTTCCACTATAGCCACGTCAACTTTTTCGGCCAGGAACACGCTGAAAGCCATGACGGTGAGGAACTTGAAGTAGGCTGGCATGTCGTCACCATTTTCCTGCAACATTGGGGCACATTTCTACTTTTCAGCAACCATCCATTATACTTCATAAATTAACTATAAATGTAGGTTATGTTTGATGGGAAACTTTTATGGGAACAAAGTGCTTTGCCAACCCTCCTCTCCCCTTGTTGATGACAATGCTATTAGGTAATGGCAGAGGACAGTTCTCACCTTTGCCGTGTTTAGAGCATTGTACACTCTCCAGAAGTGATGAGTAAAGTGCTCTCGAGCAAGAGGTCTGCCGTTGATCCTGATTCGCTCACGTACGGCCACCAGGTGCGGGGAGGAGAAGAAGCCAGTCTTGAAGCCATGCTGGCGCAGAACTGACTCGCAGAATGCACACGTCGAGCCTTTACCCTTTGTACCTGCGACGTGGATAACGCAGAGGTCGTCCAACTGCTGCATCTCCACCCCACATCTGCAACACACGGCCTCTAGCCACTCCAGGGCAGTTCTCATCCTCACCACTAACACACTAACTTCTTCACTGCAAACATGCACGCAGGAAAGAATGTGAACAGTTAAGAGAACTACTACCACGCTCAAGCATGTATACACTTGTGTGATACGCAAAGTTATAATAAAAAAATATTTGTCTCGACAGTTTTAACTTCTAAAAATATCAAACTGAGGTAAAGGAAAATCAGGAACGATTGTGGAAACAGTGGCCAGGTAAAATCTGTAAAATTATAGATACTGTGCATTCGCGATATCTACACACCACAAAAAAAGTTTCACACCACTTGTGATTGGTTGCACATGAATAAAAGAGCGGAGATATTTGGGCAGCTATTAACACTGGGGTCTTGAAGAGCAGATGAGGGTGAAGCAAGGTGAGTACGGAGGTACTACGGCATGCAACGGCGGGGAAAATGGGAGATCACCGAGAAAACCCACCGACCAGCGACATCATCCGGCACAATTCCCACATGCAAAAATCTTAGAGCAACCCCGCCGGGAATCCAACCCAGTTTGCCTCGGTGGGAGGCGAGCAGTCTAACCACTACACCACCTCTCTCTCTATCGCACATGTTAAGATGTTATCTGGGACAGTAAGCACATGACAAAAAAGGACATTCATCAAGTCTGGTGCAGTATCTGCACGGACAGTGTGGAATTTCATCACGCACTTTCTCTTGGGCAGTGAACAAACAAGCAACTCTGATATCCTGGTGGTGACAGTATGTTGCTGTAACCCTGCCACCCCTCCAGCATGCAGCTGAAGACACCTGGAGTTCCCCCACGGCTGTCGCTGTGTCGCACCCAGAGGTTACAGCCTGCACAACTGCAGAGCGCAGCGGTGCAAAGGTGCTACTTGCAGCCTAGTTAATGCTCTCCAGATTACTCTCGACACCTCAAGTGACACTCATGCGGGCTGTCTCTGCGTTATCCCAGAGATGGAGAGCATCCCTCTGCATTCTGATAAAGCAGTGGTACACGAAGGCTATTCCAAAACTGCGTGACAATGTAAAAAAAAATAAAGTTTGTGTAAAAAAAAATTAACTTTTTCAAAATACTTTGTTTTTCCTTCAGAAATCCACATTTGGCCACCAAACTTTTCCTCCTCCCTCCCCCTCCCCAATACCCTCCAAGAACCGAAATTTCCTTAATGTGCACAAAAAATGCCAACTCCTGCCCGTATGTAGTTGGCACTGCTAATTATAATAATGCCAAGTGATTCTCTGTGATAGAAAGGTTGGGAAGACGGAAGGAAGACCTGGTGTAAGGTGTTGCACAACTCGGCACGTGTGCACAAGGCGACACACCCAAAACCACTTCCTCCTGATAATATTATCAATATAGAGAGTGAATATACGAGTCATGGGTGCGACAGGAAGAACCAGGCAGACAAAGCAGAGGACCTGCACTCGCCAACACAAAACACAAGCTGCTCTACTCGCAAAGTTTAATGTTCTCTGTCTGTCTTAACACACAATATGTCATTGCAATTACTATAGTGTTACGGTTACACGTCAATAAATAAAACAGAATTAAATATGTAAAGCAATTAAAACTTTACTTTTATTTTATGCTACAATAGCTCACAAAGTATTAATTTCATTACCAACAATACACCTTTCGTTATTGCAATTTATTATCAAACTTCTTTCTAAATGTATATTGCGACTTTTTTCAATTACGCCCTACAAAGAAAATAAAATAACTTTCTGAACATTTTGCTGTCATCATTGAGGGACAAATGGTAAAATCCATCAACATTTAATGAAATAATGTTAACTTGAATGTGTTTCTTTTAATGCTACTAAAGTAAATTTCCTGGAGTCAGTCATTGTGAGTCGCAAAAAAAAACATACTGAAAATATCAGACAAGCACATACACAATTTCTTCTGCAATGGGGAATGTTACCAAGTTACGTGAAATGAGAAAGTACGGTACTTGTTCAATTTTAAGAAGTCGCACACAGCAATGGGTCTCCAACTCACCTGGATAAGAACTTGGCGGTGTCTTCAACGTTTCTTGCCTGAGCTTCAGGCGAGCGCCGGGCCCGCCTCACCATGTCTTGCAACAGAGCTGCGTTCGTCTGCAGAGTGTTGAGCGTCCTCACCACCTCCTGGACAGAACAACTCCTAAGTGCGGCACCGAGTCAGACCACGCGTCGACAACCAACGCAATGCACTATCCTCAAGGCTGCACAACAAATACCGACATTACAGTACTTCCTGTTACATGCCAAAAATGTGAATGACTCGCAAATAGTCACAAGATAAATTACATGAAACTGTTCCTGCAATTACAATGCTGTGTTCTCCGGATGATTCTTGTCCAAGGGAAAAGTGATTTAAAAAAAAAATTTGTATGCGTGCCACCGTAAAACTGTCACAAAAAAAAAAAACCATCATGAACACAGACAACAAACCAGGCATACATGTTGTCAATGGTTAAGAAATAATACATAATTTTTCAGATAGAAATTAACACGATAGGTTTCTTATGATTAAGCATTATCTCCTGTTGCAGCAAATGAGAATCAAGCACATACTCTCCTTACCTACCCAAACAAAATTTTTAATCCAGTACTACTCGACTAAATACATTCCTATCTTGTTTAATTTTCTTTTTATATGCAGTTATAATGGAGTAGCACTGCGTCGGAACACTTCACAATTGCTATCCCAAGCGTGTTTGACAAATCTTCAGTTTGAGTTTCACACAGAGTTATTTTTGTGCTCCAATACATACGAAAAAAGGGTCTGCCAGTTTCTCCAACGTAAGTACACTGTTAATCAAAAGTGCTCCAGTACATGCAGTTTTGAATTTGTTATTTGCCAATTGTCGGTCTCCCCTTGGCAACCAACCTTGATATTTAATAAAGAATTTCACCGGAATGCAGTTTGTAATCTGTATTTTAGTTAAAAAAAAAAAAANAACCAACCTTGATATTTAATAAAGAATTTCACCGGAATGCAGTTTGTAATCTGTATTTTAGTTAAAAAAAAAAAAAATCTGGAAGATTACAGACTACTAGTTTTTCTGTCATCTTTTGTGGAATGATGCGAGATTTGTTNAAAAAAAAAAAAAATCTGGAAGATTACAGACTACTAGTTTTTCTGTCATCTTTTGTGGAATGATGCGAGATTTGTTGGTTTTCATACTATGTTTCAGGATGCCAATAAATTAACCATTTGCCTGAAATTATTTTCTGGGTGTTGCTTTCAATTAACTATTGACTTTTTGTCAGTGCAGCACAAACTAATTCTGCTGAAAAAATATACAATGACAAAAAAACCAATAGAATGATTATTTCACCTCAGCTTTTGCTATAATAAAAAGGCAGTGCATGACAAATCTTGGGTGCAAGGTCACCATAGCCCCTGCAAAACTAATTCTGGTACATTTGCTTTGTTGCGAATTTAAGAGAATTTTAATGTCGTATATTTGTTTTAATGAAGTGGGCACACTACTGAAAGATGTACGGAATGACCATTATTGTGAACGCTTATTCTAACACGTAATTCTTACTTTTACTTTGCCATTACAAATAATATGTAATACCAATTTTCCTGATACGAAATAAGTATGACTACATGTAACTAGATGTCCAACACAAACAAACTTCTCGGCTCTCAAGTCCTCGCTGTTGAGAGTCGCCCAAATCTCTTCTCTTCACAAACCAACTTTACTCATCATAAACTACAGTATATGCGTGAAAACTAATATTGTTGCTGTAGTCTATACGTGGTTTCTTCACACTTTTTGAAAAATCGCTCTACGTATTGCATGTTTCGTTGTTTTCTAAATAGGTTTGCCGTATCACAAGCATTTTATACTTGTGTTAACGTAAAAGTACCTTATTTTTAATTCAAATTAACTTTTACTTATATTTAATGTATAAATTATAATTTTTTTATTTATAACTAATATGAATAGAGTATTGGTAATGCCTCGTAAGACATAGTTATTATGCAAAGTATGATTACCCTGAGTGTGCACAAACGCGGCGCATTGACCTTCCTGTATTTCTCTAATCTTTGTTTATATGAGGTGAAGTAATATCCTGGAAGCATAACTTGAGCAGGGCTTCAGAAAACTTGGAAGTGACCGTAAATGGAGGATGTTTTACGCTTTAAATAAGATAAAAATGTTGGATGACAACATTGAAAGAGACAACTTGTTTCTCCAAATGGCAGCATGTGTGGGCATCAGGGGCGTGAGAACTAGACACATTTGCGCCTTTGTGTACCTTCGTCGTCCTTCATTTGCAATTCAGATAGCCATGATTTACAATCCACGGACAGATGCATTAACATGAAAGTACGTCCTTGAACCAGTTGAGAAATAGCGTAGTCAAGTTCTGTAATAACAGCTACATGCCTGCACCTTCTTGAACGTGATGCGGCATCCCGTTTATTGCACTTACTTCTGGGACCAATATCAAACCACAAGTTGGGTAGCTGCCGGAGATTAAACATATTTCATTCCGGCGTAATTTTTTAAGCCCGCCTTAAATTAAAAGTCCCACAAGAAGCGTTACTTCCGGAAACTTCTTGTATATGCAGCGCTAACAACAAACAAACTACTTCTGAAAAAACAGAAGAAGAAAAAACTGAAAACTTGCAAAACAAAAAACACAAGAAAATAAAATACAATCAAAATAAAATTGAGAAACAATTAATTAGAATCCAAAAATTACTAAAAGAAATTAACAACATAATAACATCTTTGAATAACTATATTTTAATATTTTTGTTAAAATCACAGAAAATCCTATTCCTACTAAAATGGATGGGTGGTATATAACACTGGCCAACAAAACGAAAAAAATTTTTGGTGCCGGAAAACGAAGGACTGATTTAGGATATTTTTAATATGCTGATTCCAAAAATGCCATCAGATTTAGTCTATCAGCTCTAGTTTTTGAGATACAGACTAATTGCTTTTAGTTGGGCTAATTGATTTTAGTTCTGATAAAAGGCATAAGTAAAGAAATAAAAATATCTTTTGAGGTCAAAATAGAAATGTCATACCTCCAATTAGCTAGATATACCTGGAATTGCCCATGATTCGACCGACCTGCTTCATCCCACTCGTTAACCCTTGGCCCATGTTACCTTCTGTCTACCTCTGCCTTACCCGGCTCAGTATGTTATTGAGCTTTCGTGAGTAAAGTTGTGTTATTATTTCGTGTTGATTTGCGCCGTTCTTTAATATTAAAACACTGAACTAAAACCATGGCATCCACAAGCAGACGCAGCTGTGTAAATCACCCAAACGTGTTTTGTTATGTATGTGATTAATACCTTTTGAAAGAAAGTAGCAAACGTATTTCTCACTTTGTGGAAAAGGCTTATCTGGCATACTTTGGCGTCCATTTGGGAGACCAGGACAAATCTTGGGCTCCACATTTTGTATGTAAAACATGTTTTGAACATTTGCGACAGTGGACCATGGGAAAGAGGCAGTGCCTAAAGTTTGGCGTACCAATGATTTGGAGGGAACCACAAAACCATCACCATGACTGCTACTTTTGTCTCGTAAATATCAAAGGTATTAATCGGAACAATAGACACAAATGGACATATCCTAGGTGATTGTAGTGAAGAACAGGGAGAAAGATTCCATCAGGACATAAAAATTATGGAAGATCGATATCAAGCCACATGATGGCCGACTACTGTTGGAGTCTTCAGCGAGACTGTCCAAGTAAACTCCGTGCTAGAAAGTCGTATAAAAGAAAATCTTTAAGTGATAAGTAATGAATGTGTGTATAGCTACTTCAAAAATAGAAAACATAGCCTATCTCAAAAACTAGATCTGATAGACGAAATATAATGGCTATTTTTAATTCTGCACCCAAAACTTACCCAGGAACAGTTGAAAAATCATTGGCACCAAAATGGCTGTTGGCCAGTGTAATTACCATTAAAAATTACGTCAACACAAAATAAAAAATATTTTACTTAGGGCAATTAATAAAATTAAACTTTGAAAAAAAATAATATCAAAACAATAAATAGATATTTTCTGTTAACATATTATTCAAAATTTCTATAACAGACCTTTTGTACTTTCAAGTGCACAAACCCAATTCTGTACAGCCAGCACAGCATTTCTCAACCAGATGTGGCATCACCAGTTTTTTGCACAGTGCTTCCCTTCATTAGTGCAAGTTATTTCAGTGCACTTTGAACAGCACAAACTGCACTAGCCTCTGAGCAAGTGTGGCTGGCTGGTGTAGCGTGAACAAATCCCGCAGGTTGTCACACTTATGCCCATGTTACGCCCATTTGTTTGGTTTGATAAAGTGTATCAGGAAGACAAACAAAAGTTTATACCTAGTTCCTTACTGTGTTTTGTGGATGCTTTATAAACGTGTACAATGGTACAAGGAAACTAAAACTTGCAACCAAAATATTATACTTTTTAGAAATACAAGTAAACTAATTAAACTTTAGGTACTATGCTGAGGCATTAATTTACTTTGATTGCTCCCAGAAAATTACAGAATTAAACCTACAGTAAACTCTTGATTCTAGGACATTTCATGGTTCCCAGGGAAAGGGTTGTGAAATCGAAAGAGTCGTTATTGGAAAAACCTTTTCAAATTAAATTTTTTTTGTGGTTCCGGTTCCAAAAATGCGTTTTTATTTCAAGAGGATCGCTATTCCAGGATCCTAGAAACGACAGTTGACTGTATTCAGGAACAATGGATGTTATCTGTAAATAACCTGTTACTTCAGCCAACAAATTAATCACAGTCTTTATTCTAAGAACTACTTGCTAACAATTCATTTAGCATTTTGTACATTGAGCCAAAACTGGGTGAATAACGCACGAATGCAGCCTAGTTTCATTTCTGGTAGCGGGGTACTTACTGCACCACACTCACCTTGATTCAAACAAATGACGCTACATTAGACAGTTTGTTTCAACATGTACCTATTCACAGACTGAACAGAAGTATAAGATAGCAAACAGTTGTAGGTATACAATTTTATAATCAATGTTAAAAAGGTGATCAACTGGTTGGTATCCAACCCATTATATTAATAAGTATTTTGATAAAGAGCCATTGCAAACTTTAGAACTGAAAACTCAAATCACATGGGCATTGTATGATTTTATGTAATTGTATTTTATATTAGCAAACCGGCCCGACTTCGCCCGGGTACAATTCAGATTTACAGTGATACACTAATAAATGAATTGGGAAAAGACAATTCATTTACGTGAAAACAGAATTATACAATTATGCTACGTTGGCCTAGGTTTTTAACGGATTACGGCAACCCAAAAGGAAGGAAATATTTCTTACCCAATAGCCAAGAAGTAGGGTATTGTTTTTGGAGTGTATCTTTGCAACTATCACGTACGAGGGTTATTCGGAAAGTAAGGTCCGAATCGCCGTAGCTAATCGAATGTCGCGCGAACATTGTAACGCTTTGCTCGTCAAACGACACAATTTGCATTGGTATTGTTGCAGTGTGCTGTTTACAGTGTCAGTTCAAAATGTTTAAAACAATTGATCAGCCCGCCGACTGTGAAATACGGTCAGTGATTCTTTTTTGACAGCAAGGAACGTTTCAGCAGCGGAAGTTCATCGACGGATAAGTCAAGTGTATGGCCCCGATGCGATGAGTGACAGCAAAGTGCGTAAGTGGGTGAGAGCTTTCAAGGACAGACGGGAAAATGTCCATGATGAACCACGATCAGGCCGACCATCAGTGATCACAGAAGATTTGGTCAAAGCCGTGGACGAAAAGATTCGTGAAGACCGGCGATTCACATTTTCAACTTCAGCACTGGAATTTCTGAATGTGGGTGGAAAAACTTTGCACAAAATTGTCTCTGAAAATTTGCAAATTGTGCGCACGTTGGGTTCACAGGCTGCTTACTGAGGAACACCAGATGAAAAGAATGGCTTGTGCTCTTGATTTTTTGGACCGATATCATTAGGAAGGTGATCAATTTTTAGAGAAGGTTGTCACAGGGGACGAGACGTGAAAGAAGCAGTTGCAGACTGGTTATCCTCGCAGGCGGCAGACGTCTATGACTTAGGCATACAAAAGCTTGTAGAAAGTTATGACAAATGTTTAAACATATATGGAAACTATGTAGAAAATAGAGAAAAATGTAAGGAATGAAATAAAAAAAGTTTTTTGAAAAAAATCTGTGATGGTTTATGTTTCATACGAAATCGGACCTTACTTTCCGAATAACCCTTGTAGTTACCACATTTCCGCTTTCCAGCGTCAATGTATGAAAATCAAAACGTGAGTTTCATCAAGTTGTAGCTTTAGAAATAAGTGTACCTAGGTACTGCTTTTTGCGCTTGGCTGAGGGATCTTAATCAACGTTCCCAGCAGCACACACGTGGATGGGAGACTGTTTAGTGGCATAACATATGAGCGCTTCCGGGCTTCGGAGGGCACGTTAAATATTCCGTCCCGGTTGTTATCGATTGATAGCAGTCGTTAAGCCATTTCAGAGGTCCTTGGGTGGCCTGATAAACTTTGACACCAGAGGAAATAAAAATTTTGGTCACGTCCCCACCCATTGCAGAATTACGTTTTGTCGTTATTCCACAGGAACCGTACAATTTTCCAGGATAAAAAGTATCCTATGTCCTATTCCAGGACCTAAATACCAAATTTCTTAAAAATCTGTTCAGCCATTATAGAGCTGAGTGGTAACAAACATACACACACACACACACACACAGACTTTCACATTTATAATATTAGTAGGATAGGATAGGATTGATGTCCTATTGCCACAGTGCCTAATGACAAAGAGATTGATTGATTGTAATGTGGTGAGTGCATGAGGCAAAGATACTTTTCAGAATGGACACAACGCTGCAAGTGAAAAATGTCGTGCAGTTGACGGACACTCCACAATGAGGAAGGTGCAGGACGCAGGTCAGGGCTGACACGCTCAACAAACACTACGACAGTAAGTGAATAACTGCTTCACCACGAAGCAAGTAGTAATTTAAAGGTTTCAAAGAAGTACGTTACATATGAATTGTAAGATGATGCAAGTGTGTGCACTTACCAGTCTTTATTACAAGAATTAGGATTTTAAATGAGGCATCTATAACACCTAAATCCAAAAATGCACAAATTCAAAAGAAATTTCTATTATAAAATAATCATGTAAACTGTAATTTTGAAGCATGGAAACGTACTTTCAAAATACTGAACTATGCAAACACTCAAAAATCACAAAAAAAAAAATGACATGCTACACACTTCCCACAAAAAAATTCACAGCAGTTCATACATTAATACGCATTCTTCAAATTCAAAAGCCAGAATAAGAAAGTAATTTAATTATTAAATTCCAGGTGTGAGTTTTTATGAATGAATCTTATATTCAAAACGACAGAATGGAAAAGTCAAACAGAGAAGACTCCAGGTGTTGGTACAGGAACAAAACACAATTCAGCTTGAAATTCTTTTAAAAAAATATTAAACCCCAAACAAAAATATTTCATATAAATTGTGGCAAAAGAAAACATTTTTATAAATAAGATTATTTTATTCCTCAGAGGTGTTGGTGTAGGACTGTACATATGCTATCTATAAATAAAAGAATAAAGATTTTTGTGAAATAATTCATACTCAAAATTAATATTTTTGCACTGTTCTAAAATTATTTAAAATCAAATTAAAAATGGTTTAAAATTAACCTTTATTCATAACTTACTTGGTAAATCACTTTAATAATTACTGTTGAAAGTTTCAAAAATTTCTAACAGAAGAAAAAATGTCTGTTATATTTAACTGTAACATTTTTATGTTTGCTGGAGCTCGGTAATAAAACACAAGAGACTGGTCATCAGGGCTTGTTACGGGCAGAAAAACGTGTTTCACGCAATAATGCATTTAACTGTTCCTTTTAGTACGGTCTCTTAACTCTTTATACCAACAGGATATGCAGCCATATAGAAAATCACAGTCCCTTACTGGGTTACTGGATAAGGCGGAGTTGATTTTATTTTAGACAAACCAAATTAATGCCAAAGCCGCAACTGGGCATAATTATGTAATCAATGTGGCACCACTTCCACACATAATAATGTGCCATCACTCCATTTTATATGTAAATAAAATATCTCTTAGTGTGGAGCGACACACGTCACGTCCGCTCTCTGTGACGTAGAACATTCTGCCAGTGCATTCGAAAGCTGGTGGGTCTCGCCCACAACGTCTTTTCAAGCGTCGTGTGACAAATTTATGTACACAATAAATCATACAAGCAAGCGTTCAGAGTTAAATAAAATTTTAAATAAATAACATTAAAAAAAGTTTCGCTCACACGCAATTCATCGCAGACATAAATAAAATTAAATGCTGATCACCCGACACTCGGCCGAATCTCAACGACTGTACTTCAAGCAGTAACATCATCATACATGTTAACCATACAGAAAAATATGACATAAATATATAAAAATATTACAATCAATCGCTCTTCTTTTTTTAAAGTCAAAAAACACACCTTTATTCAAAATTTAGAGTACCATTCATGTGTCTAGATTCAATGCAAAACATACCTAAGCCACAAAAATTACAAAACACATTCCAAAACATAAAACAAACATGAAATAAAATATTTGGACGTTGTAGTGGTAAATAATTTGCCAATTCATCTCTGCACGCAAACAAGATAATAATTAGTGTGGTAGCTTTTACTAATTTTTTTTCAGTTCCAGGTAATTACACTCGCAGCTATTTATCTCAACACATTTGTTTAATTTCAAAGATATTTGTCATTCTCTATATTGCAAACACATGAGCATCGAAGTACAGTGCAGCACTAACGTGAGCAAAGAGATTTGGGCTGCTCTTAACACCGATGTCTTGACAGCCAATGAGAGTGAAGTGATGCGAGTACGGAGCGGCACCGGAATGAAGGGGCAGGGGAAACTGAAGAACCCAGAGAAAACCCGCCGACAGGCAGCATCGCCCGGCACAATCCCCACATACGAAAATCCGGGAGCGACCACACTGAGAATTGAACCCTGTTCGCCTGGGTGGGAGGCGAGTAGTCTAGCCACTACACCACAGCGGCCCCGTAGAGCTCTCAAGTTCCTTACTATGATAGAATCGCCAGCTACATTTTAAACGCTGATGTGTTTGGCAGTCGAAGGAGTAGCGACGCTGTGCGGATACTCGTGAATTACAAATGGAGGGCGTAAGAATGGTCTTCGATGACAGCTGCAGGAGAAGTCGTAGGTCACGACACGAGTCGCAGCGACTTCCACTACTGTTACAACCGGCAAATCCACTGTCAATCAGCCTTCAGTTGAAGTGCTTCCGGAGTTGATCAGCTATATAGGATGTTTCCTGAAGACTTGACGAATCTGGTGTCTCGTGGAATCCTGGCCGTGTCTTCTTGAATATTTCTAAGATCACGGTGTTCCCAAGGAGAGAGACGAAGTTCANTTCCCAAGGAGAGAGACGAAGTCAAAATAGTGTACAAATGATGTCAAACTGTCCACTGACAGCAAAATGTTTCACGGTCACCAGTTTTTTAGGGACAGTGTATCAGAAATAAGAATTGGCCACAAAAAGGTAATGTGTGAATATGCAAGTGCATTTATTAAGGCCAACAGTTATTCACTCACTTTCTGATGAATTACTCGTTCTATGTAATAAGGACATTTATTTAAATAGCTCCAGAAAAACAATTATATGTAAAGTTTCCCAAGGAACAAGCTTTGCATAAATGAGAGCAGATTACGGCTGGCTTGAAGGAAACGTCCACGAGGCATGGAAACTGTATAGTTGGCTTTTGCAATGCTTACCTTGCTGCTATTTACAGGCGCAATATAACACATACTGTGGAAATATTATTTTAAAAATATATAGCCTGTGTTGTACGAGGCATTGAGAGCCTTTAGTTATGTATAGTTATGCACTATTGTACTTTAGTTTTATTGTGGCACGGTGCCGTTGACAAATGTGAAGTGAAAGTTGTCTGTTCGCTTACTTGAATTATAAGCAGAAATCAGCAATTTCAATAAGTTTCAGTTATTTTCAGGTTATTTTCGAAGGTGGTTTTTCTGAGTGTGGTTCACGGTTCTTTCCTATTTTTAACATTAAGTGTTAAATCTTACTGTGCAGAAGTACGAGTGAGTGTGGGTGGAGTTCAGATTCTTTACAAAAGAGAATGAACATGTCTTATATGTGCTATCAGTAATATATCAGCACAGAGGTGAGAAACGTCAGCACTGTTCAGTTAATCAGTTTGATGGACTGTACATAGTCACGTTGAAACAACTGGAAAATCGCTCCGTGTGTTTGCTTTAATGCTAATTTAATTTCAAAATTACTACTTATTACAAACACAAAATATTTACTATATTCTGCACATATTTACAAGTGCGCATGTTTATGGTCATATCTATATGGTAGTATTTAATTTGGAATTATTATTTTAATGAATAAGTGATCTATTAACCTTTGGAAATCTTTTTTTGTTTGTGATATGATGCTACTGCTGAAAAACACTGTTTAGAAATATACATTTTTAGCTACTTTAGGAAGATGATTATAACTAAAAATAATGAATATCTGTGTGTAATGGACTGCAACCATCAAGCTCAGAGGTCCTGTAAATGCTCACTGACGTCAGTTTTACACTGGCTGGAGCATTATCAATTATTAATTAGTGAAAGTACTGTATCTTATATTACGCAAGAGTAGTGCAACACTACATACAGACTTAGCTTTCAGATTGCATCACTGCAAATTGTAAGTGAGAAGAATCATAATAATATATTCTGTCCTGGCATAAATAATATTCAGACATAAAATTTTTTTTATTATTATATTATTGGTGGCATGATTATATTTCTCAACATAAATTAATGATTAATTATGATTTCTATGTGCTTCCTTGCGTTCAGTTTTAGAGACACTATCTATCGACCTACTTATTCTGATCCCACCGAATTTAGAAAAATTCTCAGTTTAACATTTATTTATTTAGCATACTCATATCACACGCTGATGCTAGTTCCTCTGTGACAATATTAAATACCACACATCACAATGTTAGGGTGGAAACTGGCAGCGTACTGTCTGCGGCTGGCCACGTCAGATGCAGAAGACCAAACTACACTCCACAAAAGGTGAATCACTGTGTGTGCGCGCATGCAAGTGTGCGTAATAGTGCCAATAAGCTATCACGCGTCTGAATAAGGAATCTGACTGTTAAATATAGACATAATTTACCTAACTTCGCCTCCCCAAAGTTAAACGTGATTTCTAATAATTACTCTCGTTTTCCGGAATAGCAGTTGTTATCTTTTAAGTGGTTGTTTGCAGAATTTTCCAAGATCCTCATAATCCACCCTAGGATGACAAGTTATTTGGGATGTTGACCAAATGCACAAATTCACCTACACGGAAATGAATAAGCAACTTCTGCAAGATCCTAAAAAATATATAATTTTCAATTCCCCACCACGATAAAAAATTTGAGAAGTCTTTTAAGTGACCTATTACTTCCAACTGGATGTAAATTCAATAAGAAACAGTAGAGAAAGTTGGAAGGGAAATGGGGTTCCTTAAAAGAGTCAGTTGTTTTCTATCATTGCCTCTCAACTACGTATTTATACAGGCTGTGCACAGTAAAGTGAGCACTTTCCAGGCCCCAACTTGCTAACTACTTCCCTTCAGCCATTTTGTATCATTCCACCACTATTTAAAATAAATATTGCCATCTAATTACTAATCACTGTGTATATACTTCATCAGACATCCAAGGCTACAATAAAATATATATTTATCGCCTATTATTCTAAATGAGAGGGTAAAAGTGCCCACTTTACAGTGCATACACTATAACTGTATTTTATCATCAAAATATATATATATATATACTGCTCAACTTAAGAAAGGACGTTGTGCTACAGGAATTCAAGAAAAAGACAGTGTGCCGACAAGTTGCGACAGGTAAGAAAAATAACTGCAATATAAAAATGGGTTAGTGGTTAAATAACTAATATTGATACGAATGTTGTTTTTGTATTGATCACTCTAGCAATTATTGGTAAGGTTTGGGCAAGGGATTAGACTATATACAAGCATACCAGCTAATATTAAAAAAAAAAAAAGGATATAATTATTTTTAAATAATTTGTTTACAGAAAAAGTGTGTGGAAAATGTAATATACTAAACTATGTAAGTACTAGTATTAATTAACTGCAAGGAGTGATTCATGGCCAGCTAATTTTTTTAATCTAGATTCACAATAGAGTTGAGTGCTGCGGCAAGGTAGTGAAGGACCTGCAATGCATCACTCACACGCGCCACTTTCAAAACAAACACATTATACCCACATCTTAACACTGCTTCGTACACAGTTAGACAAACCATGTACTTACGACAAAACAAGACAGCTTACCTCGTACTCCAAGTCATTCTCGTCCCCGCATTTCACGGTNACAAACCATGTACTTACGACAAAACAAGACAGCTTACCTCGTACTCCAAGTCATTCTCGTCCCCGCATTTCACGGTTCCGTTGTGAAAACTGGCCATTTTATTACCTGGCCTGGCGATCAACTGAATCAATACGCGCGCGGACAACGTCTGCCTTATAAAAATCATTATGATACGGCGACGTAGCGACGACCTTGGAACAGTTGGTCACACACACCACGTGTTTCGCATGGTGGACTTTGGACAAGGGGCTAGTTCGCGAACCTATTCTATCCATTACTATTCAATTACAATCACATCAGTCATTTGATGAAACTCGCTTGCATAGTAGGTTTTGAGTGCTGCTACACAAGTTAAATTAGTAAAACATGCTCATTGGTCTCTTTAAACAGACCCTCCATTTCGCGCACTTTGTGGTGTTGGTAGGGTTTCCTGGGCAGCGCCATTATCCCATTTGTGACCATATTTCTAAACTTTGCAATAACGGTTTGAAATTTGGAAAAATATTCTTAGATTGCGGTAACAAGATATGCTTGCAGCGTTTTTAACTAAGCTAGAATTTCTTCTTTGAGATGACGTGTCATGTTGAAAAGGATATTTTTCACATGAAAGAGTAGAATTTCAAAGAAAAGAGTTGAGCAACAGTATCATAACAGCCTATTTATTTATTATTATTCTTACTTATTCCCATTTAAAAATTATATTGGTATAAGGAATACGAACTTGCAAGCATCCCTGCAACCAGTTCGTCATCTGTCGTTCCAAGTTAAGAGTTTGCTCGGGAAATGATGACCTTGAAGTGATAAAAAAAACAAGTTTTAACTGTTGAGAAGTTGTTTCAATTTGCATTAGCGAAATAAGCATGCTTCTTTAACTGCAGTTTGAAGCCGAATTTCTGACTGCAGCGATTTTCACCGCTGGAAGTCATGGAATTAAGGTCATTTGACTGCACCGTCTAACCGATATCGTTATATAAGCAAGCGCCCTCTATTTCAGCGGTCAGTAGCGGACTCTTTGCCCATGTACGGATCCCCACCCCGCGACAACCGTTCTCATCCTACGCATTAACCAACGCATGCGACGTAGTTGAGATTGGTAGCAATAGTTTATTTTAAGCATTAGATGGCCGAACGCTAGCCTTTTCTGCTGCCGTCTTTACTGCTGATACTACTGAAAAGATCGTCTGCCCAGCTTCAGCCTGCCAACACTCAATGAATGAGAATTATGACGAAATGGTTTATTCATAAGCACCGAGCAATGGAGCGATTTTGCGGTGAGTCGTGGGAAAGGTAACGTTTCTGTGTTTGCAGTAGGGTTTTTACTGTTTTGTAATTTTTTTTGTGGCGTGTGTGTGTGTAATTGCTTGGGTGTGTCGCTATCGATTTCAATACATGGTTTCGGGTGTAATACATACAATAAAGCATGCTGTCTTCCAGACCATTTGCCACGCAGCGCATCCACCGCATCAATCAGTACCAGGAGACGATCCCAACACCCCAAACCCGGACAATATTACCAACTTAACACCGCAACAAACACTAATTAACCATCTTAGCAGCAGTCATTCATTGTTCATCCGAATTTTTGTATTTATTAACGGTCATCAATGCCATGCAATAGTAGACACTGCTGCCTCACAAAACTTCATACAGCCTAGTTTCGTGCATCCCACAGATAGCACTCCAGCCGCTCACGTGTTTCGTTTAGCCATAATCAACACACCAGTAATGCACTAGGTCAAACCATAGTGACAGTTAGCATACGTAACATAGAAACAATAACCACAGCAGTTGTTACCCCGGACATTAGGGAAGATGCCATCCTTGGTGTACTGTGGCTTACAGAACAAAATACCATCGTTGAACACGTGGCACGTCGCATCCATTTCGGCCTGAAGAAGTGACACACAGTATATAATCTTGACCGTCGACCAGCCGATACAGTAACAGTTATTTCACTACATTACTTTGACAACAACATACCGCCCGAAGACCAGGCAGTTTTTCAGCGGCTTCTTGACAAGAGCCTAGATGTGTTTGCAGCACACGATTCCCTTCGTCGAACAGCAGTAGCTGAGCATGCCATACCGCTAGCGTAATACAGACATATATACACTCCACCACACAGTTATTTACTGCACAAAACGAAAATTATTGAACAGAAAATTCAAGAAATGTTGAATGACGGTGTTATTGAACGAACAGTGACTTCAATTCCGCTTTAACACTGGCACCTAAAACAAGAAGGGATGTGGAGGTTTTGTGTAGATTTTCGACCAGTGAACCAAGTGACACGTAGTGATTTACCACCATATAGCAGCATAAAATATGCCCTCAGTTCCTTAGGGCAAACCAAGGTCATGTAATTCCTTGACCCCAAGAAAGACTATTGGCAAGTTCCCATCAATCTTGAATATCTTGGCAAGACAGCTTTCACGACTCGCGATAACGGACATTTTCAGTTCTGCACCATACTGTGCACATTTTACCATGAACAGCCTATAAAAATATGTAGTTAAGACACAATGATAGAAAAAAACTGATTCTTTTAAGATACACTATTTCCCTTCCAACCTTCTCTACTGTTATTTATTAAATTTAAATCCAGTTGGATGTAATTGCTAAAATTGGTAATTGGTCACTCAAATGACTTCAATTTTTTTTTTTTAATCGTGTGGGGTGCCGCAGTAAATACTTCTGCAGAAGTTGCTTATTCATTTCTGTGTAGGTGCATTTGTAACTAGGTCTTCAACATTCGGGATGACAGCCTCCTGTAGACTGCACGTCGAAGCTGCAATTATGAATCAGGACTAACGAATTAGGGAGGAGGGTCGCAGCATGAGTCATATGCCCCCACCCCCCTTTTGGAAGCCATTCATCCACTGCCGCCTATTGATCCCTTCGGCACAGCTAGTGGCAGCAAGACTGAGGGTGAAGTGGCCTTCGCAGAGGCCTTCAGATGATATAGGTCTCGGGTGCAGAGTGGTAGTGTTGAAGTGTGATGGGAGCCCATTGACATGGTGTTGGAAAGGCTGTCGAAGAAGGGGTGTGGCCTCCGCATGCTGTAAAGGACGAAAGTGGTGAATGACGGAAATGTTTGGAGCGGCAGAGGGGGTGGATCCCTCCTATGACTCGGTTTCGTCACTGCTGACGCTAAAAGAGGTATGAGGTCTGCAGAATATCCGCATGAAGCGCTGGGTGATTGGGTGTTCCCAACAAGCCAAAGATGCATGCCCACCGCAGGCTCGCAGGAAATCATCGCAACGTCACCGGTCAGGAGAAGCACTTGCGGGAGCGTGATCCCGGTAGGCGCCCCTGATGGCGAGCCTCGGGCGACGTGGGCTGAGGCAGGCGTCGTGATGCAGGGCATCGCTAGTGTAGTCTCAGGTACCGTGTTGATGTCAGGGACACACTGGATGTCAGTTGATGAGCTGTCTGCGGGCGTCGGGACACAAGGTGTCGCAGTTTGCCACAGGTTTTGCAGTCCACCGTCAGTCACGGATGCAGGCACTGCGGCATCTGAGTCGCTTGCGGGTGGTCGTGTTGTAGCTGGTGTGTAGGCGCAGGATGACGTCGCATGGAGCATCTGCAGGGGTGGCATAGGGAAGGGCGCTGGCATGACATAGGTCGTCACTGTGAACTTGCCCGTGGTGGCATGTCCCCTTGCACACCAGGTATGTGGTCTTGCCTTGGTGACTAAGGATAACGTGCGGCTTGCCGTAGATAGATGAAGTGACCAGACGTTAAACAACTGGCGTGGCTGTAGTGCAGCAGGTCGACACCGGATGGTAGGCAGCCTCTGCAGCTCGAAATTTTGATGGTGTCCGCACGCAGGCACGCCCCCTTCGGCACCGCCGTGCTCCGTTGCTCTCGGTGTCACATACCTGGCCTTTGGATGCATGAGGAACTCCCCTGGAAGCGGAAGCTGAAGACCTTGGAGCATCTCTGCTGGGGTTTTTCCGGAGGTAGATGNGTGTGGCAGCAGGTCGACACCGGATGGTAGGCAGCCTCTGCAGCTCGAAATTTTGATGGTGTCCGCACGCAGGCACGCCCCCTTCGGCACCGCCGTGCTCCGTTGCTCTCGGTGTCACATACCTGGCCTTTGATTGCATGAGGAACTCCCCTGGAAGCGGAAGCTGAAGACCTTGGAGCATCTCTGCTGGGGTTTTTCCGGAGGTAGATGGTCAGCCCAGGATGTGTGGTTATCATCCATGTGCCCCGAAGCTGAATTTTGAGCATTTGGTTTCTGCTTTTGGATTAGTTTGCATGTGGATGATAGATGGCAGCAGTATTATACACAACTCGCCATCTCGTGCAACACTTTGAATTGGTCGCGAGGTTACCCAGGGCTGGTTTAATGTTATATTGCCCGGCGCCATAACTCAGTGGTGAGTTAATGATGAGGGTGGTCTGGTCGACGGTCCATGGGGTGGTAATCCTCCGTCAGTTAGTTGAGGTGTTGTCCCTTACTTAATGTCACACTTTTATAACTGATAACGAGACTGTAGGCCGTCTCGTACGCCTAAACTATGCTAAAGAAATGGCTGTGAGGCTACAAAAGATGCCCTACAATGAACTGACAATGATTTCACTTGATTGAGGGGTATATTCACTGTCCTTGCTATAGTTGAATAATCCGTGAATGATGGATGGTAATGGACTCAGCACTTAATTTGTGAAAAACACGTGGTCTTAGATAGAGACAAGATTGTGTTAAACTTTCTAGTGAGAGTGCAGTTGGCTCTCCCCTCAAACAGCGAATGAATGAAACATAACACGAACACTCTGTGATGTGATTATGATAAAAAATTGTACAAATTAAATTTAACACATTAGTGACATCCTCGTTTTTAACAAATGTTCGTTTATGTTAAAGTTGTGAAATGGAGGGGGAATGTCACCACACTAAACTATTTCTTACAATTTTGGAGGCCTTTGTAGGCAATCTGTATTTTAGAAAAACCATAATAACTGTTATACAAATACACATTAAATGAGTTATTACATTTTATCCTAAAAGAGTTAGAATTTCACTTCCGTTTATGCATTGAATTATACTGGCTACAGCGTTGCAAGGGGATGGACAAGTTCACCTGGCCAAGGGGGGTGTGGAATGCCACGTTCGATTGCCATTTATACAATGAAAAACACCCCCGGCTGTAGCCATGAATGCGGTGACTGTGTTCAATATGTTTATAAAAATTATGTACACTACTGGATGACACTTTGGGGCATTTAACTCTTCAGCTCTGGCCTACCAGCCAGTTAGCGTCACTCGGTGGTGCGTTGCGTCGTATTCAGCCGTGCGAGCTACGAGGACGCAACGACCAATTGCCAGTGCACCCAACAGCTGTGGCTTTGGGGTAAACACCGTTTCGGATCGTCTACTTATTTATTAAAAGAGTTACCTCTTGTAATAAACCAGTAGGGCAGTCTGAGTTACGTAATCCTTGTCGGCAAGAAGGTGCAAGTTTCGTTCTTGTCGACCCGCACTACGCACTCTTGACCTGATGTAGTCGTGACTGCGGCAGTCAGAGTGGGCACAAGGAACTCGTGGACGCGTGGTTCACGACAACTTGCGACCCTCACGTCCGGTAAATTGGGTACCATTGTCTGATAGCACTGTGCACGGGTACCTCATAGTGGGGAAAATCCAGTTTCTAGTTGTTTTGATATGCGCTTCGCGTGTGCACTGGATATTGTCTATGTCTCCACCTTTATAGAGATTAAGTCTGCAACCAGTAGCAGAAATATCATCCCTGTGGCAGTACGAGGGTATTGTTCCTTTAGATCAAAGGCAACTGTCTCAAATGGTTTAGTTGGCAGTCACGGTACCTGTTGTTGCATGCCATCAGACGCCGGATTTTGAGACAATAACACAGCATATACACACTCACATATTTGCGAGTATCACTCGAAATGCCTGACCAATAAAATGTATCTGCATGTTACTTACGCTGGGTGGCCTGCAGTTTCTGTCTCTCTGGCGGACTGTGATACTACATAAAGGTATTCACGTGGTACATAAATAGTCCAATGCTCACTTGTGTCGTTAGTTTTGGCACACTCCCTTATCCACTTGCATGTTACTGGGCATATATGTTTTGCCTGTATCACACGTATATACACGTCTGTGAGTGTGGGATCCTGAGACGTTGTGGTCAGCTGCACGCACGTAACTGTACCCTCGGCCGGAGTAGTTAGCTTTTGGACGGGAGGGTAGATGGGGGGTTGAGGATTCTCACCCATTCTTTCTCGTCGCGATCTATTTTCTCGCCCGGCGATCATGAGAGCATGTCAGCCAGCTTATTTTTGACGCCAGCGCATGTTACTCTTCTAAGTCAAAAGACTGCAAAAACAAGGCCTAGTATGAAAGCTTGCTGCAGCCTTCATTAGTAATGTGCATCCAGACTAGACACCTATTGTCCGTGAACAGTGTAGAGCACTGGTATTCCACTATCTGCCTGTATTTTTTTACTCACCAGACTACAGCGAAATATTCTCGCTCGTTTACATCGTAACGGCATTCTACTGTTCTGAATTTGGCACTACTGTAGTCAATAGCACATTTGTTGCCATAAAATAACATGCAACCCATCCCGCACTGACTCGCATCTGTTTGCAGTTACATATGACGGCTCAGGTCGTGGCGTGATAGTGCAGGGCAGTAGTTAAAACTGGCTTTAGTGCAAAAAAAAATGTCCCATAACTGAAAGTGACATCCACCCGACACAGTGAATGCTTTTTTTGTGGTCTTCTTGATGTGCACGTGTTTGCCACCCCCCGCGAGGGGTGTGAGGTAGCTAAGCTCGAATACGTATTTTACAAAGCCCATTGTTACTGAGGCGCAAAAATTCGGGGTTTGTTTGTTATTAAAGCCCAAAAATTACTAAACATTTTACACTCACGCTGCACGCACGGTGGCGTTAATAGAGAATAGAGGGGGTACACGAATGGTTGACTAAAAACTGTAACCACTGTCCTCGTGCTGACATCCCCTTTAGCAATCTATTCTCTGGAGGTATTCTTACTGGGGACGTTTCTTGGCAACATCGGTCGACCCGAATTACATGGCCTCAAAAGCTCTCTCTTGAGGGCATGCAAGTGGGATGGTCACGACTCCGGCAGTACCCGGGTGGTCTCAGAGGGAAACTGAACTGCACTCCACCAATGTTGTTCAGAGGAGGGTGTGACCACTACGTTCGGGGCGACTGCCCCCAAAAGGGGGAATAGCAAAGCTGCGATTTTTTAAGTGTGACGAATAAACTAAAGGAGATAAGTCACACATGTCAACATAAATGTCTGGATGATTTCGACCATTTGTATTACGATGCTATCGCCATTGCCGAATCCTTGTCTGACATCTGTGGAACAAAATTACCCATCATCGGCGACTATATCAAAGGCAATGCCTGTATTTCAAACATACCAGAATTTTGTTGGTCACAAAACTTGTTAAAATTTACTAATATAGCTAAAGTATCGGTCAATTAAAATTGGTAACCTATAATATAAATAATTGCAATTACCACTATTGCAATATTGACAAAAGAAATTGAATCTTTAGTCTCCATACAATTTTTTAAGGTGAATCAAGATTTTCATTTTGGAAAATGAGTTCGTAATTCATGTTCTCCCTAAAAAAAAAAAAAGTATAAAATATAACGCAATCCAAAATAAATTTTTTTTTAAACTGTTGTTTGAGAATTATGCTTATCTTAATTGGAACTTAAAATGATTGAAACACACTGAATATTTGGGATGAAAAAAGGGCTGTTACTATTTATTAGAGTACCAGAATTTCATTTTCCCAATCTGGTAACACTTATAATAAAATTGCCAACATTCAGTAATGATATTGGACAGTGGGAGAACTTCGCCAAGTCATTTCATACATTAGTTGCTCAAAACTGTTGGTAGAGCAATGTGGAAAAACCATCGTATTCGAAGTCATCACTGTTGGAACCACTGTCACCAAGTCTCTCTTGCACTCACCCTGCCTGATAACTATTAAGCAGCTTGGACCTTACTTGGAAAGCTGTACAATAGGCATCTCATACTGTGTTTCGGAAATTCACTGATGTATTCAGTGGTTCAACAGACCTGAAACATTGGCGCTTCTGGTGGATTTGCACCAGAACATCAACCAATGATTTTTCGAACACCGCACAAACACATTTGTAAATAAATAAATAAAGCAATTGTGGATGGCAAAAAAAAAAAAAAAAATGACCATGTTCAATTGCAATGGAAAAATTTTTGTGCCTTTAAATGCTTACAATCATTGCTTAAAGATGCAACTTAAATTGTATTTAATATAGAAAGGGCATTTTTATATTAAAAAAAAAAAAATACATTAGCAGTATTATACATAGGTTTCCTGTATTATAGTTATTTTGCACGTACGTATTTATTCATAACAAAAATTTATTAACCTCGTCCAGCAATTCTTTAAACTGGTGTACACCGTTGCACACGAGAACATTCACTACAGGTGAATTTCCGAATACGCCGATTGTGTAGCATGCTGGGCTATATCCATACAAATGCTACCATTGGAGAGATTTAGTGGAAATAACCATAAGCGTGCCACAAATAGAAAGCTCAGAGGATCTAGTTTTGTAGGTGTGACCCCAATGAGGCCGAGCCAAAATTCTCACACCAGCACCATAATAATCATTAATACATACAGCAATAAATAATGAGATTAAAAATGAGCAAGGCAATTGAAAAATAAAAAAGATCTGAAATTCATGACCAAATTATTTTCCCAATTTAACAAAAGTAAAAAACTCATCAATAAACTTTCAAAGGAAAAGAACAAAAAATATAATCTTTGGCTTTAAGCAAGTTCTTATTATATTATTAAATTAAATAAAGAAATTAACGTTAACTGCTATACTCCCACCCACAACTAATATACTTTAGAATAGAAAATTACAAGAATGATTTAAGTCATACAACAATATTTGGTTTATTCTTCATAACTGAAGGAGTTCAGACAGGCTGCGACCTGATGTTTCATGCACATGTCAAAAAGGAGGGTGGCTGGACTTTCCTGAGATGTGGCCCCTCTTCGGGACATGTCCATTGCCAACGCCAGGTAGGTGTTACATCCTCTTAAAAAACGGAACCAGGCATGAAGAAGACTCAAGGCGACTTCAAAGAAAAACTGCCATTCCTCGGCAGCAATACAGAATTTTAAGAAAATATGAAACGCGATTACTCGCACAAAGCTACAAATTTTCAACTAAATCACAAAAAATGTAGCCTAGTTGTTTACTGGGACTGAAGCATGAAAGAATTACTAAACTTAATTCACGTTAACAAACATTTAATTAGAACGAACAACTGTTATGGTTCCGGCAAATGCCTATGCAATAGTATAGGACTTNTTCCGGCAAATGCCTATGCAATAGTATAGGACTTGTTTCACATCAAAAAATTTTAGTCACGATTTTAGGCGTGTTACAAAATATTCACATTTCCGTACAAACGTAATATACAGTGGAACCACGTTATAGCGATAGTCGACAATGGCAAAATAAATTATCACTATAGCAAGTTATCCTTATAACGCAATTTACCTTTTTTTTAAAAATAGTATACCAAAGNTGCAAAATAAATTATCACTATAGCAAGTTATCCTTATAACGCAATTTACCTTTTTTTTAAAAATAGTATACCAAAGTGTTGTGCCCAAATATTTACTGTGTGTAATGTAGTGTTGCCCTTCCGACCAGGTTTCTTACGGGCTGCCCTTGTAGATCCTGTGTTTAAAGAATGCTGTAAACTATGCATATAAAGTGAATGTAACGACCAACANTACGGGCTGCCCTTGTAGATCCTGTGTTTAAAGAATGCTGTAAACTATGCATATAAAGTGAATGTAACGACCAACAAGCACGCGCGACGTGTCTTCCTCCTTTCTTTTTCCCGTCTCCAAATTTTTGGGTTGCGGGATGGAGTTAGTTGCCTACCAATCAGAGCGCTACTTCACTCCTTGTCTCTCCCCCCTCATTTTACAAACCTGCCACGCCTCAAATCAGAGTTTCCCCTCCACTACCTTTCACATTCATGTTGCCAATCAATCAATCCCTCCAAGCCTCCTTTGTTTCCGTGTANAAGTTTCCCCTCCACTACCTTTCACATTCATGTTGCCAATCAATCAATCCCTCCAAGCCTCCTTTGTTTCCGTGTAAGGCAGAGGATAGCCAGGGTTAAGGAGGCGACACAATGTTTTTTTAGGGGTGACATTCCAACACCACAAAAAAAACCCAGCAAGTCCCGTAAAAAAAATCAAGCCCCCCACCCCCCGCGCGCAACGTTGTTAAGTCTTTTAAAGACCCTACGGTACCTTTCATCTTATAGCACATCACAATTTTTTTTTCAAGCTATCTTTCTCAAAACTAATTATTGTTTTCAAGTATTATTGAAAGAACAATGACTAAAAAAACTTTTTAAATTATTAATTACACGCCCTCAGCATCTTTTCGCAACTTAAAATATTTTAAAACAAAGTTTCCAGACAAACTTTTAATCGCTCGGCAGTGACACACCAACGAGGAAATAAGCATAATTTAACCAAATCAACCCCCTCAACATACAAAATAAAATACTAGTAAACTTTCAATAGTATTTCTAATTAAAACAGCAACTTAAAATCACTTGTGAAATCATTCTTTAAATANAACATAACACGAACACTCTGTGATGTGATTATGATAAAAAATTGTACAAATTAAATTTAACACATTAGTGACATCCTCGTTTTTAACAAATGTTCGTTTATGTTAATGTTGTGAAATGGAGGGGGAATGTCACCACACTAAACGATTTCTTACAATTTTGGAGGCCTTTATAGGCAATCTGTATTTTAGAAAAACCATAATAACTGTTATACAAATACACATTAAATGAGTTATTACATTTTATCCTAAAAGAGTTAGAATTTCACTTCCGATTATGCATTGAATTATACTGGCTACAGCGTTGCAAGGGGATGGACAAGTTCACCTGGGCAAGGGGGTCTGGAATGCCATGTTCGATTGCCATTTATACAATGAAAAACACCCCCGGCTGTAGCCATGAATGCGGTGACTGTGTTCAATATGTTTATAAAAATTATGTACACTACTGGATGACACTTTGGGGCATTTAACTCTTCAGCTCTGGCCTACCAGCCAGTTAGCGTCACTCGGTGGTGCGTTGCGTCGTATTCAGCCGTGCGAGCTACGAGGACGCAACGACCAATTGCCAGTGCACCCAACAGCTGTGGCTTTGGGGTAAACACCGTTTCGGATCGCCTACTTATTTATTAAAAGAGTTACCTCTTGTAATAAATCAGTAGGGCAGCCTGTGTTACGTAATCCTTGTCGGCAAGAAGGTGCAAGTTTCGTTCTTGTCGACCCGGACTACGCACTCTTGCTCTGATGTAGTTGGTGTAGTTGTGACTGCGGCAGTCAGAGTGGGCACAAGGAACTCGTGGACGCGTGGTTCACGACAACTTGCAACCCTCACGTCCGGTAAATTGGGTACCATTGTCTGATACACTGTGCACGGGTACCTCATTGTGGAGAAAATCCAGTTTCTAGTTGTTTTGATATGCGCTTCGCGTGTGCACTGGATATTGTCTATGTCTCCACCTTTCTAGAGATTAAGTCTGCAACCACTAGCAGAAATATCATCCCTGTGGCAGTACGAGGGTATTGTTCCTTTAGATCAAAGGCAACTGTCTCAAATGGTTTAGTTGGCAGACACGGTACCTGTTGTTGCATGCCATCAGACGCCGGGTTTTGAAACAATAACACAGCATATACACACTCACATAGTTGCGAGTATCACTCGAAATGCCTGACCAATAAAATGTATCTGCGTGTCACGCTGGGTGGCCTGCAGTTTCTGTCTCTTCGGCGGATCGTGATACTTCATAAAGGTATTCACGTGGTACATAAATAGTCCAATGCTCACTTGTGTCGTTAGTTTTGGCACACTCCCTTATCCACTTGCATGTTACTGGGCATATATGTTTTGCCTGTATCACACGTATATACACGTCTGTGAGTGTGGGATCCTGAGACGTTGTGGTCAGCTGCACGCACGTAACTGTACCCTCGGCCGGAGTAGTTAGCTTTTGGACGGGAGGGTAGATGGGGGGTTGAGGATTCTCACCCATTCTTTCTCGTCGCGATCTATTTTCTCGCCCGGCGATCATGAGAGCATGTCAGCCAGCTTACTTTTGACGACAGCGCATGTTACTCTTCAAAGACAAAAGACTGCAAAAACAGGGCCCAGTATGAAAGCTTGCTGCAGCCTTCATTAGTAATGTGCAGCCAGACTAGACACCTATTGTCCGTGAACAGTGTAGAGCACTGGTATTCCACTATCTGACTGTATTTTTTTACTCACCAGACTACAGCGAAACATTCTCGCTCGTTTACGTCGTAACGGCATTCTACTGATAAGAATTTGGCACTACTGTAGCCAATAGCACATTCACTGCCATAAAATGACATGGAACCCATCCCGCGCTGACTCGCATCTGTTTGCAGGTACATATGACGGCTCAGGTCGTGGCGTGATAGTACAGGGCTGTAGTGAAAACTGGCTTTAGTGTAAAAAAAAATGTCCCATAACTGAAAGTGACATCCACCCGACACAGTGAATGCTTTTTTATGTGGTCTTCTTGATGTACGGGTATTTGCCACCCCCCACGAGGGGTGTGGGTAGCTAAGCTCGAATACGTATTTTACAATGCCCATTGTTACTGAGGTGCAAAAATCCGGGGTTTGTTTGTTATTAAAGCCCAAAAATTACTGAACATTTTACACTCACACTGCACGCACGGTGGCGTAAATAGAGGGGGTACACGAATGGTTGAGTAAAAGCTGTAACCACTGTCCTACTGCTGCCACCCTCTTTAGCAATGAAATCACTGGAGGTATTCTTACTGGGGAAGTTTCTTGGCAACATCGGTCGACCCGAATTATCATGGCCTGAAAAGATCCCTCTTGAGGGCATGCAAGTGGGATGGTCACGACTCCGGCAGTACCCGGGTGGTCTCAGAGGGAAACTGAACTGCACTCCACCAACGTTGTTCAGAGGGGTGACCACTACGTCCGGGGCGACTGCCCCCAACAGGGGTCACATCAAAGCTGCGATTTTTTAAGTGTGACGAATAGATTAAAGGAGATAAGACACACATGTCAACATAAATGTCTGGATGATTTCGACCATTTGTATAATACAATACAATCGCCATTGCCGAATCCTTGTCTGCCATCTGTGGAGCAAAATTACCCATCATCGGCGACTATATCGACAGCAGTGCCTGTATTTCAAACATACCAGAATTTTGTTGGCTACAAAACTTGCTAAAATTTACTGATATTGCGAAAATATCGGTCAATTAAAATTGTTTGGTAAACTAAAATATAAATAATTGCAATTACTACTATTGCAATATTGACAAAAAAATTGAATCTTTAGTCTCCATACAATTCTTTTTAGGTGAATCAAGATTTTCATTTTTGAAAATGAGTTTGTAATTCACGCTCTCCCAAAAATTAAAAAAAGTATAAAATATAACGCAATCCAAAATACAATTTTTTTAAACTGTTGTTTGAGAATTATGCTTATCTTAATTGGAACTTAAAATGATTGCAACAAACTGAATATTTGGGATGAAAAAAGGGCTGTTACTATTTATTAGAGTACCAGAATTTCATTTTCCCAATCTGGTAACACTGATAATAAAATTGGCAACATTCAGTAATAATATCGGTCAGTGGCAGAACTTCGCCAAGTCATTTCATACATTAGTTGCTCAAAACTGTTGTATTCGAAGTCATCACTGTTAGAACCAGTCATTAAGCCTCTACTGCACTCACCCTGCCTGATAACTATGAAGCAGCTTGGACCTTACTTGGGAAGCTGTACAATTGGCATCTCATGCAGCTTTTCCGAAATTCACCTGTGTATTAAATGGTTCAACCGACCTGAAACATTGGCGTGTCCGGTTTGCGCGCACCAGAACATCAACCAATGATTTTTCAAACACCTCACAAACATATTTGTAAATAAATAAAGCAATTGTGGATGGCAAATGACAATGTTCAATAGAAATGGAAAAATTTTGTGCCTTTAAATGTGTACGATCATTGCTTAAAGATGCAACTTAAATTGTATTTCATACAGAAAGGGCATTTTTATATTAAAAAAAAATACATTAGCAGTATTTTACATAGGTTTCCTGTATTATAGTTATTTTGCACGTACGTATTTATTCATCTGCATTCATAACAAAAATATATTAACCTTGCCCAGCAATTCTCTAAACTGGTGTACACCGTGGCACACAAGAACATTCACTACAGGTGAATTTCCGAATACGCGGATTGTGTAGCATGCTGGGCTATATCCATACAAATGCTACCATTTGTACCATTGGAGAGATTTAGTGGAAATAAGTATGCCACAAATAGAAAGCTCAGAGAATCTAGTTTTGTAGGTGTGACCCCAATGAGGCAGAGCCAAAATTCTCACACCAGCACCATAATAATCATTAATACATACAGCAATAAATAATGAGATTAAAAATGCACAAGGTGATTGAAAAATAAAAAAGATCTGAAATTCGTGACCAAATTATTATTTTCCCAATTTAACAAAAGTAAAAACCTAATAATAAACTTTCAAAGGAAAAGAACAATAAATATGATCTTTGGTTTTGAGCAAGTTTTTTATAATATTATAAATTCATATAAAGAAATTAACGTTAACTGCTGGAATCCCACAATTAATATATTTTAGAATAGAAAATTACAAGAATACTTTAAGTCATACAACAAAATTTGGGTTATTCTTCATAATTGAGAGTTCAGAAAGGCTGTAACCTGATTAAGTACTGTGTTTCATGCACATGTCAAAAAGGAGGGTGGCTGGACTTTCCTGAGATGTGGCCCATCTTCGGGACATGTCCATTGCCAACGCCAGGTAGGTGTTACATCCTCTTAAAAAACAGAACCAGGCATGAAGAAGACTCAAGGCGACTTCAAAGAAAAACAGCCATGCCTGTGCAGCAATCCCGAATTTTAAGAAAATTTGGGTGAAAGTCCTAAGAAAATATGAAACGCGATTACTCGCACAAAGCTACAAATTTTCAACTAAATCACAAAAAATGTAGCCTAGTTGTTTACTGGGACTGAAGCATGAAAGAATTACTAAACTTAATTCACGTTAACAAACATTTAATTAGAACGAACAACTGTTATGGTCCGGCAAATGCCTATGCAATAGTATAGGACTTTTGTTTCACATCGAAAAATTTTAGTCACGATTTTAGGCGTTACAAAATATTCACATTCACCAAGATGTTAATTCACAATTCCGTACAAACGTAATATACAGTGGAACCACGTTATAACGACAGTCGACAATTGCAAAATAAATTATCACTATAGCGAGTTATCCTTATAACGCAATTTACCTTTTTTTTAAAAATAGTATACCAAAGTGTTGTGCCCAAATATTTACTGTGTGTAATGTAGTGTTGCCCTTCCGACCAGGTTTCTTACGGGCTGCCCTTGTAGATCCTGTGTTTAAAGAATGCTGTAAACTATGCATATAAAGTGAATGTAACGACCAACACGCATGCGCGACGTGTCTTCCTCCTTTCTTTTTCCCTTCTCCAAATTTTTGGGTTGCAGGATGGAGTTAGTTGCCTACCAATCAGCGCGCTACTTCACTCCTTGTCTCTCTCTTTCACCTCCTCAAATCAGAGCTTCCACATGTTTAAGTTTCCCCTCCACTACCTTTCACATTCATGTTGCCAATCAATCAATCCCTCCAAGCCTCCTTTGTTTCCGTGTAAGGCAGAGGATAGCCAGGGTTAAGGAGGCGACACAATGTTTTTTTAGGGGTGACATTCCAACACCACAAAAAAAACCCAGCAAGTCCCGTAAAAAAAATCAAGCCCCCCACCCCCCGCGCGCAACGTTGTTAAGTCTTTTAAAGACCCTACGGTACCTTTCATCTTATAGCACATCACAATTTTTTTTTCAAGCTATCTTTCTCAAAACTAATTATTGTTTTCAAGTATTATTGAAAGAACAATGACTAAAAAAACTTTTTAAATTATTAATTACACGCCCTCAGCATCTTTTCGCAACTTAAAATATTTTAAAACAAAGTTTCCAGACAAACTTTTAATCGCTCGGCAGTGACACACCAACGAGGAAATAAGCATAATTTAACCAAATCAACCCCCTCAACATACAAAATAAAATACTAGTAAACTTTCAATAGTATTTCTAATTAAAACAGCAACTTAAAATCACTTGTGAAATCATTCTTTAAATACCAGTTACTTAAAATCACTGTTTATGGAAAACTAATTTTTTCAATTACAAAACTTTTCCCAGGCCAGGCCCTTACGATCTAAGACAACTTTATAACAAACTTTGGCATTTAAATTTAGTTTTCAATAATATAAAACAACCTGCAATATTCAAAATTCCAGTTTTATTTAACAACTACCACCTAGACAGTACAGCATAAAAGGAGCAGCAGGCTGCTAGCATCTTGCAGCCACCATTCCCCTCCTCACTCGCCCTTTTTTCAGTGTACCCCCCCTCCTTGGCCATGACTANAATCATTCTTTAAATACCAGTTACTTAAAATCACTGTTTATGGAAAACTAATTTTTTCAATTACAAAACTTTTCCCGGGCCAGGCCCTTACGATCTAAGACAACTTTATAACAAACTTTGGCATTTAAATTTAGTTTTCAATAATATAAAACAACCTGCAATATTCAAAATTCCAGTTTTATTTAACAACTACCACCTAGACAGTACAGCATAAAAGGAGCGGCAGGCTGCTAGCATCTTGCCGCCACCATTCCCCTCCTCACTCGCCCTTTTTTCAGTGTACCCCCCCTCCTTGCCCATGACTAGCTCTACTCCCATTCGTACCTTTCCCCTCCACTATAATACCATCTTCCTTAACCCTCACAGCACCTGCCCGCTCCTCTTACCATGGCTCCAGCCGACGCGATTGTCGCCATACAGACTAACAAAGGCTGGCTCGCACGTGGCAAGTCGGCGAATGTCACTTGCGATACGACGTGTTTAAACATTTTAAAAATATGAGTTTACAAATGTTTGTATTGCTATAGCGAAAGGCTTTATTGACATATTTTCGTTATAAACAAAGTTAAGTACCTTTCAGATAATAGGGAAAATGACAGTGAATTTAAAAACTATCTATCGCAATGACGGATGTATCGCTATAGGCCATACTCGTTTAAGCGTGGTTCCATTGTATTCTGGCTTAATTTCCCCCCACAAAATATTTGTAATAGGGATATCCAACTCTATTCCTTGATACTCGCAATTCTTGAAGAATCTAATAATAGAGAATCGTAAGACCAAGAATCGACGCATTAAAAATAATTTACTACAAATACGTGACTTATCACCTTTCAATAATGGTTTAAAATTACTTGATTTATGCCAGTAATTAATCACCCATGGAAAATTAATTTGAGAGTGAATATATTAGATGCGGAAATAACCTGAAAATAAAACTGTACTGGCGGTGTTCAATGATTTTTGGAACCGAGAATCNGAATATATTAGATGCGGAAATAACCTGAAAATAAAACTGTACTGGCGGTGTTCAATGATTTTTGGAACCGAGAATCTAGTGGTATTGAAATTGAAATTAGAGGAAAAGTGCAATTGTCACATCCCTATTTTGCAAAAGAAAATTTGTATAATGTTGCAACGTTTACAAATATACATTGCGCGATTGCTATTCCAAAGATGGTACACACTTGAAAAACCATAATTGTCGATTCCGGTTCCGGTGCCGATTCTACAATTTAAATATCGGTTCCANACACACTTGAAAAACCATAATTGTCGATTCCGGTTCCGGTGCCGATTCTACAATTTAAATATCGGTTCCAGTATTCAGTTCTATGTATTTCGAATACTTGCCCTTTGCTTGCACCTTTATTAGACCAATGCAGGTAAAATTCATTAAATGTTTTATTTAACCGTTATATGGAAGAATTGAATAATAACAAAGTGTGAAGATAAGTTTTAATGTATACAGATAAACTTGTTGTATTAANTATGGAAGAATTGAATAATAACAAAGTGTGAAGATAAGTTTTAATGTATACAGATAAACTTGTTGTATTAAATTTACTTAACTTAAGTAAATATGTAAAAAATTAATTTTTTTTACATTAATATTTGGTGATTGTGATATATTTGGAAAATACTTTAATTAAATAACTCCTGGCTCTCAAACCAAAACATTGTGGCGTGCTGTATGATGGTAACCTACAAAAGTTTGTTAAAAGAAGGTCAACAGCTGTGGTGGGCGGCCCGTTTTTTGCATCTTTTACACAGTGACTCCCTGGTTTTTTTGCCTTGCTGGAATGTGACACCTCAAAAAAAAAAACGTCTCTTCTTCCTCTTACTCGAGGCCCGCGGCCATCCAGCCAAACAAAGGCTTGGAGGAATGTATCGATCGGCTAGCAGTGTTGTTTAGGGCGGAGGGCTGAGAGATAAAGAGAGAGAGAAGGGAGAGGAGTGTTGATGTAAGAGTGAGAGATGAGATAACAGACGACTACCACTCCTTAATTGATTTTCCGTGTTTTCCTTTATGTTGGGAAGAAAGGGCGCCCCACTATACATGAGAAAATACATTAGTTATTTTTGTAAAAACAGAGTTTTGCCATTGCTGTGTAGAACCAAGAACCAAGTAATTGTTGTTAACCTAAAACCAGTTCGGAGTCAAACCTCAAGAACCGGCATAAATTGGAACCGAACCAACCCATCGCTAATTTATTTACAGCAAAATTAAGTCTTCATTCCATCAATTTATAATTTTCCCATCAGGTAATATCAGTTTTTTTGAAAACACCAAAATTAAGTTATCGCTTTTCTACTTTGAAACTACTGGTTTTGGCATGTTCAAAACACCCAAATTTTCCTGTCTCTAATTATAGTACATAAAAAATTCTTTATTTACACATACATGGGAAATAAATAAATTCCATTAAATGTAAAACAATTCTTAAAATTTAATGTTAGATAAACTCCGAAAATTCTAGGTCCAGTATGACTTAACAACAGGACATTAAAATTAAAGTAATAATTTTATTTTCATTAACAGTTTTGACTCACTGAATATGTACACAAATTTTGTAGGCAACGAAACATTTTTTGTTTTACTAATCAGAAAACCCTCACAGGTCGGGCGTTACCCAATAAAGTCTAACAATATCAAGTAATAATAGCAACAGTATTACAATAAATGCGTTTAAAAATCAGCACTAAAAATTTCAAAGAAAGGAATGTTTTCATAAAGCCGCCGAGTCTAGAGAATTGTCTGCTAACCCATGGCAAAGACAACTACACGAGCATGTAAGTGCGTATTGTTACACCACCAAACACAATAATTCATTAGCCTGATAATGTAAAGCACTAAGGTTAGTCGCGCTCATCTCAATCAGGTAGCATAATAAAAATGAAGGTAGGTACTTTTAGTAGCGAACTTTATTGTAAGACAAGACAGCAGCGACGTACAACTAGCCCTGCTTCTGAGCCAGCTCGCGAGCTTTCGCCTTCTCAATCTTGGCAATACGAGCGGCCGACTTGGACCCAAGCAGACCACCTCCCCAGTGCCTCTTGATCTCCTCGTATCGCTCATTGAAGTTGGTCTTCACCGCCTCTAGCACCTT
Source organism: Clitarchus hookeri (assembly GCA_002778355.1). Classification (NCBI taxonomy): domain Eukaryota; kingdom Metazoa; phylum Arthropoda; class Insecta; order Phasmatodea; family Phasmatidae; genus Clitarchus; species Clitarchus hookeri. Next base: position 31,656 of record NQII01005745.1, on the reverse strand, counting down.
GGTGAAGCCCGCTCGGTCGCCAGAATCCACCTGCAACCATACACACAAGTTACCTGCCATCACGCACGTGGCCACAGCCTCGCGTACCCTGTAACGGCAGCCACTCAGAACATCAGGTTAGAATCACTGCTTCATAGGATTGGCTCCTGTAGGTCATCATAGCAATGCAGCCGCATCTGCGCCCCCCCCCCAAACACAACCTTCCACATGCTAAATTATAACCGACTCTCAAGGACACTTTACATGAACCTCATGTCTATAGCAGACATTCAATTGTACGAGGTGCCATGGTTCCCAAGAATGACTTCACTGACAAATTCTTAACTATAAAAACATTCAACAAGTCAATTTAAAGCAAGTTTTCCCCATTGATGTCTGTGTATAATCGTACTTGATGTAAACCAACATTATTTTAAAGTTAACAGATACNAGCAAGTTTTCCCCATTGATGTCTGTGTATAATCGTACTTGATGTAAACCAACATTATTTTAAAGTTAACAGATACCTCACTGAAATGACCCCTCATGGTTCGCAGAAATAAGATTGTTATGAGAGATTGATCACCATTTCTATTTTTGGAAACTTTGGAGCAATTTTGACACACCCCCAACCCCTGCACGTCAAAATTGGCAATTTTTTGCACAAAGTCCGCGCTCAATCGTCGCGCAAAAATCGTGTTGGTATTACACCAGATGACTGTACATGGACTTAAAATGTTTGTACAACCTCCCATAGCTGTTAATTTTTACATTTTNCGGTATTACACCAGATGACTGTACATGGACTTAAAATGTTTGTACAACCTCCCATAGCTGTTAATTTTTACATTTTGTAAGAAAACTGGTTGCCAAAAGTCCTAAAGTGAAAATTTTTAATCCAACCAATGTTTGAGTGCTTTGTCATATGTTCTTTGGGTTGACATAACTGCACATTTTTGTTTAAGCATTCACTCTTTATTTTTAAATTTAAAAAATAACCATGCAAAACTAGACCTGAAATGTTCCCAGAACTGTTGTTAACCTTTCTTCAAGTTGTTTGAGGGTATTAATTATAGTACCATATTCACCCGAATATTAGACTATATTTTGTTCCAAATTTCACTTTCAAAAAAATTACGGTTAATATTTATGCATAGGTAATAACACTTAGTTCATGGTTTCCAGAGAAATATTCTAATCTTTTGAAAATCACAAGTTTGGTTAATACTATCGAAAGAAATGCAACACGGACACAACAAAAAGTGTGGTTTACTTCAATTTCCGTCACATTTTACTTCCAATAGACACTGTTACTGGTCTTTAATCAAGGCACACAGATATCTCTAATTATTGCAAAACCATTGCTAAAATATTGGTACAAGTATTATATATAAATGGGTCAGTGCATTACATTACACTACAGGCGGTTATGTTTGGTTAGGTTGCGTTTACCAAAGATACAATTGGAACATGGTGGTAAACTAAACATCTCATGATCTGGAGCAGCTACATAATCACCAAAATGGCGTCATGTCTGTGAACGTGAGTGATCCAAGTTGCTTGATGACCAACTTTGGCACTGAAGTTCAACATTCCCAGAGTGAATATGTCTTGGTATCTATGACTTCTGATTTATTTTTCCGTACTTTGTTTACTCCTGGTCGAAGCTGTATTTTGGTTTTGTATCGAACGTATTGGTAAATGAGCACGTGTGAATTAATTATGAATAGACACAGTTTTTTGTGGCGTGCGAAATAAACATAAAATACAGTTTATCGCGAACAAATATTGTATTTCTGTGCGTTTAGACCAAGACATTTTTACCAAAAAAATGACTACAAAAAGCGGTGCGCAGTTTAATTACGCGATATTGGCATTAAATTTTTTTTACCCCCAAAACATATTTAGAAATTTGTCAATATACAGTACAGTTTAATATTTTAACCTAGTTCACCTAATGATGTGCCACAATGTTAAGACAATTCTTTTCAACTTTTATTGAAGTCGAATTCACATAAAATTATTCCCCAACTGTAACAAGTAGTAAAACATGGTTGCGTACCTGCGTGAGGGCAATGGCCGTGCACGTCTTGCGTCTGGTGAGAAGCCCCAGGCGAGCCTTGCCCTTCACGATGCAGTACGGGACGCCCATCTTGCGGCAGAGCGCCGGCATGAACAGCACCAGCTGCCAACACAACACCGACATTCAACAACTGTCACCTGCAGTACTCCACGAGCACACACAAGCACTGCCAACACAGCTGCTCAGAGTGTCAAATTTCTACATACAGTCAACACCTTCAGGTGAAGAAATTCAATAGCATCATTGCAAACTGGAAGGCAGCTACCAACCTAACACAATTTTCCCCTTATTACCAGTATCTCCCACCTCAAGCTGCTAAATTACCAACTAACAGCAAATGTTGAACACAAAATACTGAATAAATACTAGCTCAAGTAGAGAGGAAAAGATTCCCTGAAAATCAAAATAGTTGGCTACACTGGCACTGTATTAAACAAATTCAAGTAATAACATGTTTTAATGAAAGGTTTATCATTAGCATGTCATGTGCAAAAAAAAACCTGCTGCACATCAAACCTCCAAGCCATGCAAGATTCCAGACAAAATGACAAAGCAACATGCTGATTTTTTTTTTTTACTATATAAGGCATTACAATATTGAAGTAATTACCAAAACAAAATTTGTTGTCGCTCTCCAAAAACAGGTATAAACACTTGTGTTTCATTACATTAGCATGCACAACTTTAGTATTCTTTTGTGTTTGTGTAAGTACGGTGCAACCTCGCAATGAGTAATGGGTTCAACGAGGCATTCATAATTATGAGAATTATGCAACGCAGTCAGTTTCTCTCTTCAGCCTGTATGTGGCCATGTTTACTTGTGGGCTGTTCACATACTGCATATGTAATATCTGCGTAGATATTAGTGAATATATAATAATAATAAATATCTCACTCACCCTCTCCCCCATGCACTGTTTCCAAATCTTGAGACATGCAACTTTTTTGTTAATTTCGATATTTTGGCAGTATGAGAACTCGTAACTACAAGAATATTTAGAAGTGTTAATACCTCTTGTAATTACGAGGTTGCACTGTGCTTTAATTAAATAAATGGTGTAGGAGTACCTCAATGGGATCAACATCATGCGCAATGACTACAATCTGAGCCTTCTTCTGTTCAACAAGCTTGGTGACCGTGTTGGTGCCCTGGCGGATGACGTTGGGCCTCTTGGTGGGGGGAGCCTCTTCCTTCTTGGCTACTTTCTGCTCGGCACGAGCCCTGAGACGCACCTTCTTGGCTTGAGGCGTCTCCGGTCTGTACTTCTCCAGGATCTTGAACAATGCAGTTGCTGCCACAACAAAGTACCGCTAATCACAATACACTCGTCAATGGAAACTTACAATATGACCAACCACCTAACATTAATTTTGACCAATATTTGGCCTATGAATAGAACCATGCGTCAGCAGTCCAGATGGTTTACGGTAGCAGCATTCCTCCTTCAGAGTAGCAAATACGGTCATCACTGCACGATTCATCAAATGTTTCTTCAAGAATAAGCATTTCCATTAACTAGCTTAGGAGTACACAAAGTTAAAATTTACTGTCTTTTTATAAAACAAGGGTAAGTAAGTATTTTCAACCTCAAAGTAATTTTACTTTTGTGTTGGTCTGCAAAATCTAAGACTGAGCTGGTTCAAGTTTGCTGAAGCCATGCATCTAAACTGCAGGACAAGAGAAGAAAAAAAAAGCTGATTTAGTTACTGATTATAAACAAGAAGCTACGGATATAACCAATAAGCCTACTACATAAGTGCAATTCATTTTTAAATACGTTCTTAAAAGCAAAGTTGCTATGTAGGACTTGTTGCAGCATTGCATAGTTTCGGGGTTATCCTTACAATTGATCATAAGACATTTTCATTACATCTAATAAAAAAGTACTTGCTTATGTTGTCACTTCATTTAATATTATTGCAAATTAAGTTTTATTATATCAATTAACAGTATAAACTTTGGTTATTTTAATAGTGCATTGGCATAGAGATCATGTGTAAGTATTTTTCATTTGTTTCTAGACTGTATTCAGTTTATTTTCATTTCTTCTCTAGAGGGTAGTCAGCATTAAGTGTTTATTGAACAAAAGTACTAAACGTACTAAATAAAATTATCCTGGTTTTCTCGTCTCGACATTGCTGATTGGCAGAGAGATGTGTCATGGTCAGACAACAGCCAATCGGAGGACAGGAAACTGTTTCAACCTACAATAACACGCAATGTTTACATACCCAATTGACTGCCAATCACATCACATGAAAATGCATATATTTTTCTTATAAATATACACAAACACAGTTGATAATAACGCTAAATACAATTCAGTTATATCTAAACTTCCCTAATTACATTGCGGTTATAGCATTTAACTACAGCTGCTATGTAAATATAGGCGGCCATTTGGAATTCAAAACATGAAACTCATAGATAACATGGTATGAAAGTAGTGTGCACTTCTTACTTCCATACCAACAGCCTGCAGTAAATGATGCATGGTTTCACTTCCACAGGGTTGCAATATCTCCACGTTCACATTGTTATTTTAGTCTATGGTCATGTTTTTTCTAACCGGTAAACAAAACAGAAGCTTGTAAACAGTAATCTGAAAATATTTTCTGAAAGAAAAGAGTTAAAATATGACATACAGTAATTTTTTAATACCCTAAAAAAAAGAAGAATTAAATACTAATATTTATTATAGTGTACATTCATAGCATCAATCTCAGTTATTTAGTATTTTAATTTTATGCAGTGATTTACGCAAAAAAATTACAATTGTGAGTAAATAATTTTTTTCAAAACATGATATATGGGAGTCTTCTTATTTTCGGGTGAACACAGTATTGAAAGCGAATAATAATAATAAGTGATTGAAGAGAATATTTCATACAATCGCTGCAAGATGTTCTTATCATCATTATAAGATGAACAAATTATATTGAGTATTTTGTGTTTGAAAAGATGAGAAAATAATTGTGTTAATTTATTGGAGATAAAGAAAGACTTAAATAAAAAAAACATTTTGAAGCTGAAATTTTTTGCATGTCTAATTTAATTAAAAATGGTGCCAAACATGTTAATGGTAATTTGTGAAATGTAACTATGCCTCGTTGAAAGCAAAATCAGAGATAAAATCAGAAACACACAACAGTAGTGATACAATTACAAATACACACATGCATAACCCGATACTCAAACCCAGAAAACCTCGTACATTCAGTTAAGTTAGTATGCAATCAACATCATTATGGACGTCTGCTTTAATATGGCACCCTAAATAATAAAAAACTCTTCAGCATTTTGTTAACATAATCAAAACAATATTTTATACAATTCTGGTACCGGTGCACGATCGATAGACCTGCTAAATATAGCATGTATGTCACAGAATTCCCTGATAATTTTCTATTTCCCCGTTTTCCAGATGAGAGACAACCACGTGTTAAGCATTTATAACTAAAATTACATGATTATGTTGAAATATTACTAACAACTATAAAACATTGGTAAAGAGCTGACCTGTCTGCTTGTCGAGCGTCTGTGTGAACTGATTGATGGGAGGAGGCACCTTGAGCCTCTTCTGCAGCACTGCCTTCTGGCGCTGCACGCGGATGTACTTGGGCCACCTCACGAACCTGCTGAGGTCCCTGGATGGCTGGATGTCCTGGCCTGCGCACACAGACAGTCACTGCTGAGCGCCATCACGCCCCTACGCATGCACACACCGGCACGGCCAGGACTCCATCAGAGTTAAAAAGCTCGAGATAAACTGCCACACTGATCATTCAGCTTCAAGTTGTCATCACAAGACCCAGCCTAGATGCACGGCTCAACTATCATTCAACATACACACACATCTATAATACACTTTTACACATATTTTTAACAGCCAATCAATAGAAAAGGTTTTATTTAAAAATCATATTAAAAAGATGTGATTTTTTAATTAAATTATTTTCATTCTTAATAAAACTAAAAAAAAAAAACTATAATTTATTGAGCATACATAGCAATTTTTTCTACAGTATCAATAAAAATCTTTCTTGCTTTATCCTCTGCTGCAGTCAGTTTTGAGAAAAACTACTACGTATTACGAAGGCACTGCACACCTTACGGGAGTGTAAATGTGGGAGTAACATGATGTGAGCCAGTAAGTAGTGGGGGAGAGAAACGCTAATAAATTATTTTCAAAAAGAAATAAAACAAAGCTGGTGCATAGCGGCCCCTACAGCGCGCACAAACAGTGATGTCAGTAAACTGATACGACGTCATACCACATTATGGCTGCCAACACAAAATTAAAATATGTTAAGGTCAGCCCCGCGACCTCTTCTATAATTGCCGTGGCCACCTAACATTATCGCTCACTTCTGGCGGACAAATTAAATATAAAATTATTATGGTGCTGAGGATTTTCAGATGAAAAACACCAGCGACTGCATAAACGTCCACCCTGTCTGAAGTTCCTACCAAGAAACCGGCCTTGGAGCAAGGTCATGGACTTATCAAGTCGCCAAGACGTGCTAACGTACGAATCCGGGGCCCAAGCTGGTTACAAACAAAACAAAATAATAATAATATTACTAGCTGACCCGGCAAACGTTGTTTTGCCATAAAAAGTATTAAACTGTAACCTAGATCGATAAATGATCAGTTATCGACCTAGGGTAAAATTTATTAAATTACTAATATCGCTATAAAAAAATAAGGGTTGGTGGTAGAAGGGTGAAAATTTAGGAGGGTATGTATTTTTTTATGCCACATCATAAAAAAATAAAAATTTTGTTCAAACAATAAAAAAAAATTGTTTGGGGGTGGCCACCCTTATTACTTAGGGGTGTAAAAAATAGATATAAATCTATTCTCATACCTACCGAGTATACATAAAAAATTTCATAAAAATCGGTCCAGCCGTTTTGGAGGAGTTCAGTGACTAACACTGTGACGGGAGAATTTTATATATTAGATATTTATGGGTTAGAAATGTAGGTATTTAACTAAGCCCTATCAAATGGAAGGGCGATTAACATAAACTGTAATTACGGTTACCTAAAGTCAGGGCATAAAATAATAAACAGAAAATAAAAATTACTAACTTACATCAATATATAACAAATTCTGAAATTAAAAATTGAACAGAAAACTATGCCGCATACGGCATACTTCCTAGGAAAAACGTGATCGATACACAATATTTGACTAGGGAGTCGTGTGAAGTAACGTCATGTGTTCAGTTGCTACGCAGAACATTCACGGTCGTCTTTGCCAGGGGGAGCCTGGTGTTAACTGGCCAGCAACACTTCCAGAGCAACACTGCAATAGTTACGGAGTGACCACAATGAGAAATTCACTAGTTCATTGTTACAATTATGTTTACTTAAACAATTACCCTACGCCATCAAACTATGTACATACTAAAATGCAACTCAGCACTCACCTATGCCAAAATTCCTCTGTCGCTTCTCAAACAAGGGGTTCTTTATCTTTTTGGTCTCTTGTTTCTTGACTGCGAGGGGGGCTGCCGCCACCTTCTTCCCTACCTTCTTCTTGGGCTGTCAACAAACACCACCATCACTGGCTGAACCCCACCCCTGGCACACACGGCCAGTACACACACCTCGGCGTGCCTTCAGAGATCTTGGTGGTCATGTGTCCACACAGTCCTTCAGATAGCAAATACTAATGTCATCACGCAAGCCAAGGTTTCACATTACTACCGCACATTCACACAAACCAGGGTTGCCCCTCTCTTCATTTGAAAATACCACAGCATTTCCAGATAACAGAATTTTCTCCCCTGACCTTTTTGTTTAAGACATTTTTCTGTTACTATAACGCCTTTACTTATAGCATACTTTAACATCAAAATAAATGCTCTGATCTTGTAACATGATTCACCTGAACAAAACACCCTACATATACCGTAAAGAAAATTACATTCAATTTAATTGTCCTAGTGGAATGAGAAAGGAGTCTACGATTGCATGAGCTAGCTGGAAAGAAATAAAACTTTACCTAATCTTTCCACGTACTACAAAATGAACTATTTAAGAAGCTTTTGCTCCATGAATTATTTTTGCCATAAGAATATCAAATTTGTCTTTCACTTAATTGGTTTCGTGAATTATCGTTCCGAGGGAAAAAATACCTTTTTTTATTGCTCTGAGTAAATCCGAATCACCAGAATTTCATTGATAATCAGTCTTAGAGAGAGAGAGTTTCTATTAATGATGGATTCTGATTTTTGATGTGCCGAAAGTTGTGATGCAATGTGTCTTAATTTTCTTTTATTCTCAAAATGGTAAGAAAAGTCCTATGTCTACTCCAGGTACATATGTGTTCTGCATGTAGATATTGAATTACCATACAATTTTAAAGTGCTTATGTCTGGTTGTCTATTGCTGTGTTTGTCGCAGCCTATTTTCCCAGACGCTCCCAAGACAAGGTAAATGTTTCAGTAAGGTAAGGTTTTAATAAGGTATCTTAAATGCCAATTAAATTATTTCAGTTACAAGGATTTTGTATGTGCAGTTCATATTCACAATTTGCTAATGAGTAACTCTCCACGCCTAATTTTTAATGACCATTACTCCTCCAAAGAGAAAGTTCACAACCTTGTAAGAAAGTTTTCCCTTATTACGCATTCACACTCATTTCCACACAAGACAAAATAAAAACACTTAACTACCTAATAAATAATATCTACGCACTTTCTATATCATACACATCAAGTCCTTATAAAAGTTCATCCCTTTCCGTTCTTTTTTTTAGCTCTTAGAATGCTGCCACATCCAGTCTGAAGCAAAGGCCAATGACAAGTTATTTTCGGGGGCATTTCTGTGTATTTTGTGAAATATCCTTCCGTATACATTTACGTTGGGCTATTTATTTTGTACTTTTGTAGATACAACTATTCATTTATTATTACTTTCTGCTTCAAATAAGTTTATATTACATCACAGCATTAGAAATATAGGTGCATCGAGTGCCAGTATCAAACGACGTTCAATAAATGACTCCTTACAATGCGAGCTGCGATTGTTAGTACACCTTTTCCATCACATATGCACCAGAATATATTTTGCTGTCAGAATGAACGAACTTCGTAGCTGCTACTTCTAACACTTGTATTTAACACACAGTACAACCGAATATGTACAGTAAAGAACTATTCTTATATAGTGACAAAATTGAAAAGCACGACAAGTCATCACGTCCATACCAATAACGTTTTAAAAGTGTAGCACCATGCCATTTACTCGCAAGTTCACTCACTTGTGCCGAATTACGTCAGAAAACCTGCTCTGTTCAAGCCCCAGCCTTAAAAATGAACTATGATTAGCTGATTCGTTGTAACTTAACATCGTATCACACTATAATTGTGATGAAGGCCTGCAGATGTGACAGGCCAATAACAACGAAATAAAGACGTGTGGAACGCTAAACGACATAACCAGTAAACATAAATTATTCTACGACGTTAGACTGTCGAACTGTGAGTTGATATGTGCTTATTTGTATAGTTATAGTTACACGTATGTGACTCAAATTAACAATTCTAAGTACCTGGCAATATACAACAAACTAAAATAAAAACAGACAATTTGAATTACGTGACTATATTTACTATAATATACATATTTTAAAAAAAATCACAACCTGATATAAATATACTGAATTTTACTACACACTACATAACCTAAAATGTCACGATTACAAATACATGAATATACAAAAAATTAACCAGCAATAATTAAAATTACAGGATTTACCTTTTTCTGAACCATATTTAATGTTTTAAGAACACGCGATGACGATTAACTATTACGATTCTTTTTGTATAAGTAAGAACGAAAGCAACACAACACACGCTACATAAACAGGAACAAGGAAGTTGGAATTTATTAATACAAAGAAAGTCTGTCTTCAACAAGGAGAATACACTACTGGATGTTAATTATAAACGATGTATCGCAATACCAGAAATTCCACAAATACCCTACATTATAATAGTTAAAAACAACTGGGTCTCCTAGTTGTTTAATATTGAGAAATGTGGAATAATATGAGAAAATTGTTGATAATTGTAAAACGATTCGCTATACCAAACCAGTTATTTTTGTTTCGATGTCGGTTAGATTGTGATATTTGTTTTGAACACGAAATTATTTTGTGTGTTTACCTTTTAACATAATATCAATTCTTTCTGTTGAGAGGTTTATACGGTGTTAACTCACTAAATAAACTATAAACATGCAAAATTTCCAATTTGCTACTGTAAAAGAAATACAACTTTCTGAAAGAAAGGATAACCTAGTGAAATTGAACATAATATAAAACTGATAAGGAACAAATTAAAATATTAAAAAGATATCCTCCAGTGCATGTGCAGAGAACATATTGACGCATGTCTCATAACCTCCGCCCTTTGGACATGCGTCCCAAACGAAATTCGCAGCTAAGATGTGCCCTTTAACGGAGTAGTCGGCCAGAACGTGGCTATTACACATCAAAGGCTCCTGCCTTGGTGCGGTGTACTAGGAGTGCATGGTACCTGCACGACGTCCGAAACACTGATGGAGTCAGATCACCAGTCATCAATAATGTCTACAAGAGGTGACTTTAGAGGGTATATTAATTCGGGCCGAACACAATAACAAAACAACCCACAATCCCTCCTAGCAAATAAGCTTACGGAGAAATAAAAGCAGCGAGGGGGCAACAACTACTTCACAGCTCCAGCAACTCTCTTCATGCACCGCCTCTTCAGGTGTTATATCCCTGTGAGAACAGCCAAACACGCAGTCAATTTTTTTGAAAGTTCAACAATTGCCAAAGCAAACCTAATAACACTTATATAAAACCTTTCGTGTTTTATAGTCATTCAGGCATGGTTATTCACACCACTCCTGGGTGAAAGTGAACTCGCCCAGATCGAGCCCACCAATGCCACTTTAAGATAATCAAAATTAAGAGTACAATTATTTTATAAATTTCTTTATTGTAGTGTATTTGTACTTTTAATTAAATGAACAATGCAATGGACTGAGAGAGACAGCCATGGTGCTTTTTAACAATATGTCGCTTAACTTGTTTGCTGCCAACACATTTTAATATTTTCACGAAATTGTTTGTGAAACCTTATTAACAAGTGTTCATTCGTTTTGTAATTCAGGGTCATGAATCCTTAGTGTGCTTGTTCTGATTATAGAATATGTTTTGTAATTTATTGTGTTTCTCCCTCACTTTTGGACTGGGACTTGACAGACCTCACCATTTTCTCCAGTTGGTTTTTAGCATTGCCTGGGTTGGCCACACATGCATGCCTCTGGGCCTTCACCAATTTTTGCATTAATCACCTTGTAGCATCAATAGTCAGTCTTAGTATAGAACCATAGTTTATCTTTTGTCACCCAGAGGCAGCACCACCCCCATGTCCAGCCAGCACAAAATATCCGGAGTCTTAACACCGTAATTGTGAATCGGCTCCGTGCCATTTTATAACAGCTTAGGTTACCACCATGCCATAGTTGTTGGAATAATGTACGTGCCTCCTAGTAGAAATTTTTGCAGTGAGTGTAGATGACTGTTTGATAAATGGTGTTTTATTTCACTGCCGGATGCTTCACAGCCAAGTAATTTTGGGTCTTCTACCCACTGGTGCAACACACCCCCAAACGTGGCTTTATGGTGTTTTGGCATTTGAAACGGCCACATAACAGTCTCATGTATATATTAGTGGCGTGTGAGGAGGCCTTTATCTTCCGTAGGCAGGCATACAGGTATAACTTTCCAATAATACGATGTCATCGTCGGCGCGGGATGAGTCCAGGAGCAGCTATTCAGTCTAACAGAGAGCTCCTAGAGCATAGTCACTGATCGACGACAAGGCTGATGCCCTTATGATCATAATGAACCTAAATAAACCTTCCAAAAATACATAGTCCCAAATACCCAACACATTTACCCGCTCCTAAGAACATGACAAACCGTTAATATATTGAACGAAACCTGACTAAAAACCCAGGAAACTCCCCTTTACCAGTTATGTGGTTATAATAGTTATTTTTGTAGTGATGATTACAATGGTGGTGGGCTTGTGATAAATATAATTAACAACCTAAATTCATATGTACATATGGGTTGAAATCCTGCCTGCTGAGAAAGTCCCATTCATGTTTCCAGGAAGATACTTATAGGAGGGTATTATCGATCGCACAAATTAAGTATACTTTATTAGCTCAGTAAACTAGATGAGGATCTCATTAAGTGCAAAATATAGCAGCATACGTACTAGGTGTCATGAAAATTAATATAGACGATAGGTCTGATACCGCAACTTTGAAATAATGTTTACTGAGAATTGTTTTGTTCTATGAGACTCCTATCCAACTAATGTATTGGGTGACACTGCATCCATTATTTGCCATTTACTAGTGAACATGTACACATATATACATTTGATCATAATATCAGTGATTATAATATAATGGTTTAAGTGCTTTCTTTGGAACTAAATGAAACTGATTTTATTGGCGAATACAAAAAAATTAACTACACACTTTATATTACCAGAGCGGTAGGGGATAGTAATGCGGACATCGTCCGGCGACTATGTTAAGAAAAGTCGGAATATTACACAATTTTCCAATTTAGAATAGAATGGGCACCAGCGCACTGGGTGAGTACAAAGTCACAGTTCTTAGGATCGTGGGCCGAATAACCACGTGGCTGCATCCCCTAATGCACGTGGTACAAAAATTACAGGAAAACATAATATACAGCTAGGGTATTCAGGCTCCCCAGCATGCCTTAAAATTACCTTTTACCTTATAAATCAAGGATGCCTCCTTGAGTTTTCGATGACTTCCTAGATAGAGCCAGGGCTCGTAATACAACACTAAATGAGAACTCACAAATTTCGGTTAACTCAAGAAAATAGTATTGATGAATAAAGTACATGGTTACATTAATACAATGCAAATTAAAGTGGACCTGACTCATAAGGCCTACCAACGGGCATTACTGTACAAAAAGAACAAAATGGTGCGAAAACATACAAAAGTAATTAAACCTATGGGGTAAGTAAATTGAGCTGATGGATAGGTGCGTTGAACACGAAGCAGACTGTTGGTAAGCTAAATAAAAGTTCCAATAAATAATGTTAACCTATTGCAGTTAAGTGTTCAGAACAAAGTATGAAAGTCCCCAGGATGCGATGCACTTGTAACACCTTACCGTGAACCATGCATCCACGATCTCCTTTTGTCCACTCTGAACGCTGCAGTCTAAATCAACTGCACCAGCTACACCAGGCCGTGCCAACCACAACAGTCCAAGAGTGCGTAGTGCAGGTTGACAAGAACAGAACTTGCTCATTCTTGCCAACAAGGATTACATAACTCAAGAGACCGTCCTACTTATTTATTACATGAGGTAATTCTTTTAATGAATAAGTAGGCGATCCAAAACTGTGTTTACCCCAAAGGCACAGTTTGGATGCACGGGCAATTTGTAGTTAATTGGTAGCAGCTCGCACCGCGACATATGACATGACACCATCAAGTGGCGTCGATCTGGCCTGTTAGACAAAGTTGAAAATCTATGTGCTGCAAAGTGACACCAGTAGTGTACAGCATTTTTCGAAACACATCCAACAACATCATCTCATTCACAGCTTAAGTCGGAGATGTGTTTTAAGAGCAATCGAGCATGATAATCCACACCCCACCTGGTAACACTGTAGCAAGTGAAATTCAAACATGTCAACGGTAGNATCTATGTGCTGCAAAGTGACACCAGTAGTGTACAGCATTTTTCGAAACACATCCAACAACATCATCTCATTCACAGCTTAAGTCGGATATGTGTTTTAAGAGCAATCGAGCATGATAATCCACACCCCACCTGGTAACACTGTAGCAAGTGAAATTCAAACATGTCAACGGTAGTGAAATGCAAACTCTTTTATGAGACAGTGTAATAACTTATTTAATGTTTATTTATATAAAATAAATGTTTTCTAAAAGGGAGGTTGCCTATAAAGGCCTCCATCATTGTAACATATAATTTAGTGTGGTGACATACCCCGCCAACTTCACGACTTAATTTTTAACAGATATTTGTTAATAAACGAGAGTGTCACCAATGTGTTTCATTTAATTCATGTTACGTTTCATTATTCGCCGTTTGACTTCAGTTCTCGCCACTCGTGACGAAAGCCGATGCCACTCTGCCAGTTCGTCTCATCTCAGCACTTAGACCTGACCGGCGGTGATGGTCACCCACTCCGCGAGCCCCCTTGGTACCATCATTTAGGCTGTAATCATTTCACTACAATAGTAATATTAATTAGTAAACTGGAACATTTTTAACATTTTACTGTAATGAGGGGAGAGCCATCCACCCTCTTATCGGAGAGCTTAACGCAATAACGTATCAACATAGTACCACGTTATTTCACGCTAAGGTCACCAGCAGGCCTTAAGTGCTGGGTCGATTTTCATGCATTATTCACCTGTAGTCGGAACAGTGAATAAACCGCGTTAACAAGTTAACTTGTCAAATCATTGTAGGGTACTACACCCTGTGTAGCATCAACCACAATTTAATAGTATATTTCAGGCGTACGAGATGACCTACAATCTCGTTATCACATATAAATAGCGCAACAGTAAGTATGTGACGACATCATCAAAAAACTGACGAGGATATCCAGGGCCTATTGAGCCATTGACCGAACGACCCTCATCATTAATTCTGCACTGGGTTATGGCACCGGACAATCCAACACTCAACCAGCCCTGGGTAACCTCGACAACGTCACATGTTTTCATTGCACAGGAAATAGTGTTTAAAATTAAAGAAAATAATCAAAATAGATTCATTTCACTCTAATACAGCAAGGACAGAAATAAAGTATAAGGATCGAATATGTCCACCAAGTCCCTATTTTTTAATAAAAAAGTTTCTCTTTGGTGTATTTAGAATGTGTGTTCGAATTTGTGACGTCGTTCTCTGAAGGTTTAACTTAACATCTATGGATATTTATGAAGTAGTGGTGTTTTGTTTTGTGATTTAATTGTTTTTGTTTTAAATAAAATTTATTAAAATGGCTCATCAAAGGAATCTGCCTCAAAGCAAAGAGGCATTGTTAAAGTCGTACACAACACGACTTAAGGATGACGTTAAGTCTATGTTGGAAAATTTTGAAGGTAATTTTGTTATTAGTTCTAGGTTAGCTGACTTGTCTCCCACCAAGGCGAACAGGGCTCATTCCACAGCCGGGCCACTCCCGGATTTTCGCATGTGGGAATTGTGCCGGGAGATGCCGCTGGTCGGCGTGTTTTCTTAGGGATCTCCCGTTTCCCCTTCTCTATCATTCCGGCGCTGCCCCATACTCATCTGAATCACTCTCATCGGCTCTCAAGACCTCGCAGTTACGATCCGCCCAAATCTCTTCACTCCATTTGCTGTGGTGGATCACACTTGCCGAAAATCCTGCAGCTATACTAAAGTAATAGGGTTATAAAACAGCTGCACGAATGTGTTCATTTTGCTTTGCTTTTGTTCTCATCAGTTTGGCATTCTACAACGTACTGGAACACGGTGGGTCTTGTTAACAGTAGGGATTGGCACATGTGGCTGTTAAAATTTTTTTTGCAATTCAACCATGAAATGTAATATAATGTGGTAACACAATTTTAACGCTGTAAGCTTTACCATTGTGACTTGGACCTACTTTACGATAAGTAGATTGTTCATAATTACCACAAGTTAAACTGCAATTATTCTCTATCCATTTTATAAAGAAAAGTTATAAATATTTGATTTTGATGCTTTGGCTGGCTGCATAAAAAGAGTCTCATGTGGTAGAAGCTGTGGATAAAAAAAACTAACTTGCCTCAAGTATCTTCAGAAATGCGGAGCCTATATTAATAATACTATACTTGCTATTCGGCGACCGCCCTGTGGCAATTTCACCCCCCCCCCCCCTTATACCTTTTCCAGACTCTTCCTAGG
Source organism: Clitarchus hookeri (assembly GCA_002778355.1). NCBI lineage: Eukaryota > Metazoa > Arthropoda > Insecta > Phasmatodea > Phasmatidae > Clitarchus > Clitarchus hookeri. Next base: position 15,571 of record NQII01005745.1, on the reverse strand, counting down.
GCCTTTTACCGTCACTACCTCCTCCCGCAATTAATTCCACTCCCTCACCAACCTCACAAGCATGCTGGTGACATCTGTGCAGGGATAGACGGCTATGCTGGTGGACCTGTGGGGCCAAATATGGGCTGAATCTTTGAGTGGAAGTTCTTGGATCTCAACAATGTTTGCTAATTGTGCCTGCAGTCCTGGTTCTCGACCATGCTTAGTTTCTCTTGCACTCTGTGGATAGCTCTCGCTTCTGTTGCTGTACATCTTGTAGACCAAGTTATCTGAACAGCTCTTCCAATCATTTGGACATTTAGAAATGTTCTTAAATAAAACGTTATTCTTTCTCACTGAATACTTTGATAGGTTGTTTAACGTTGTTAACTAATATTTCCAAAAAAGTGTGTTGTTCTCCACAGAACTTGTCACTTTTTTATGGCTCACAATCAGGTTTATGATAATAATAAACATTGGCCCATACTGTATAAATAAATGAAATAAAAAATTTTAAACTTAAATCTTTACGACTTTATGTTATATTGGCAATCCTGAATAATTTTTGATCATCAACAAACTTGAGCAGGTTATTCCATAGGATTAAATTATATGTACTTCTTTTCTGTTAAATAATTATTAAGCCAGACAAAAATGTGTAAATGTTTATAGTTAAATATATAAGGATTTAAGTACCAAATCTATGAATAGTCATTTGTATACTCAAAATGCTGATGGCAGTGCCGTCCTGCCTCGTTATGTAATTGACGGTTGCCACCCTGTATTTGCATAAATCTTCAACACTAACCTGTAAACTACGTAAGACAAATTATGAATCAGTATGTCTAAATTGACAGAAAAATTTCTCTCGTGGGGAACACACTCGGGTGATCCTTTTCCCAGAAAGCTATGCTGACATTTCAGAACACATGGCGAGTGGCCCGACAACTAGGCAACCAACACACAATGTACCTATGGGAAGGTGTTGACTTGGCATTTGACTGCACGACGCACTAGTGATGGCCCCTTATAGCAGTCGAGTCTTGTGTATTGGAATGTTGAGAACATTTTTGAAGTGTTCTGTAAGTTTTATTAAAACACACCTTTCTCTCCTTTACCCGATTCTCTTGCTCTGTTTATCTTTTTCTCGCTCTACATCTGTTGGGGCCATGGTGGTGCAGCGGTTATAGGACCGTTCGCCTCCCACCAAGATGAACCGGGTTTAATTCCCAGCGTATTGTTCCTGGATTTTTGCACGTGGCAATTGTGCCGGATGATGCTGCAAGTGAGCGGGTTTTCTCAAATATCCTCAGTTTCCCCCGCCCTGGCATTCCTGCGCTGCTCCATGCTTACCTCTAGAGCTCGCTGTTAAGAGCCACCGAAACTTCTCCACTTTGCTTGTTGCAAATCACTTTCCTCCCCCCCCCCCNCATTGTTGTATTGGACAACTGCAAAAGTGAAATTGCTGATGTGTGGTTATGTTTTTCATGTTTAGTACTGTCTGAGCTTAGTTCCTGTCCATTTTCTCTTCCAGAAATTGTGAAACTTGCCAAAGCGGATAGTGAAACGCAGTTGTCGAAGATGTGTCAAAGTGAACTGGATACATTTGAAATGCACGTCCGGGCTGCAAACATCGTAAGTATTTTGTCACCCAAACTAAGATTCCGAGATCGTGGATGATGTTTGATAGCGGTGGAGGATCGTAGACGTATTGGTATTTCATGTTCAGGTTTTTCTGTAGTTTTCAACTCGCATACGTAGGTCAATATGTTCAGTGCTTATACATGTAAGCAGGTTTTAAGACAGTTAAATTATAATGAAAATCAATTTTAAATGTGTATGTAATAAAACCTGGGCATACATTAATAAATAATTATAAAAATACTTTTGAACTAAAATATTTTGTAATGTTAATTTTGTTTTAACTTCAGTAATGGCTGCAGGCTTATTGGCTTGTTAGGGTCAAGGGTATAAATCACATAATTAATGAAAATGCTGAATCACATGATTCAGCCTGGAAGTTAGCTAATGTCTTGTGGATGTTGCTGTTAACTGCATATGTAAGTGGGAAAAACACACAGAATGTGATCTGTTTCTTTTCATATACCACATAATTATTTTCTTCTCTTGCTTTGGTTGAGAGAAAAATGAAATAAATTACAAAAGGTAATAATAGAGCTGTGTTTCGGCGGGACAGGTGCGTGCCGGAGAGTCGCTGATGAAACTGGTGTCGGACATCAAGCAGTACCTGATCCTGAACGACTTCCCGTCGGTGAACGAGGCCATCACGCAGAACTCGAAGCTGTTCCGCACGAAGCAGGTGGAGTGCGACCAGAAGTTGATGAGCTTGCGGGACGACATGGCAGCCGACTTGTACGACCTCGAAGAGGAGTACTACACGTCCAACTACAAGCAGTGAGGAGTTCCTTCTGCGCAGTGTAGGCAACTGTGGCAGTACTGCCAACCTGTCATTCTTCCAGCGTGCAGGTTCACGCTCATTTCCTCAAGAGCTACTCGTGAGCACGTAAGAGGTTGTTTTTACGTTTTCAATTTTGTTTCATCTATATCGAAGATGTTAAGCAACCATGAATTTTTGATGTTACCTGAGATATTAAAATGCAGTTGGATGTGTGGGGAGTAAGGGAATATTCAGTCAAAACTTTTACAATATTTTTTTTATACCAGTTTTCATGTTAGTTTGCAATTGTTTGCTTACTATACATCTCCAGGTTTATCCTTAATACACTGATTGTGAAATATTTATTTTCAATTATTGGTATCCCACAAAACTCGCCTGTTAATGTGAGCTGTCTTAGAATAACTGCCCTGCTGTTCCAAATGGCTTCTGAAAGTGGTGTGTGTGTTTATTACGTCAGTTCACTGTCTCCCCGTAGTTTACGTTGTAACGATGCACGTCAAGGTATTGACGGCTGGAAGTTACCACTTGGTTAGCTCAGTGGTAGCAACATGAAACTCTTTAAAAAAAAAGGCTCCAATTAAATATTAAATAAAGAAGTCAAGTTCCGGTTTATTTGTTCTATACTTTTATTTACCAATCAATTGAAACAGTTCACATACGATCTTCAGGCATGCCGAGTACGAACAGGTTCACAGATAAACAGACAAGTACAGAAGAGCGCCACAGTAGTTTATTGATTTATTTACGTCTCGAAAACTTGCCTCGCAAGAAGAAAATACAAAGGCAGGAGGGACATCCGTTCCCTCCTGGCACGCTATCGACCTCCAACACTGGCGGAAAGAATTTATTACAGTTTGACCGAAAAAGAACGAAGTTGAAAGATTTGGCGGTCGCGGGTGCTTGCCGGTGTGGGCGATATTCCTTCACGCACTATGAGTCTTCCTTGGCTGCTTGTTACTTATTTCTTGCGGGCGAGGGTTTTTATCACTCGTGGGTACCTTCTCACACCAGGGTGCCACCAACCGTTACCAAATATGGGCATATCGTGTGTCGCCACGCTATCCTAACTGCATCGTAGTAAAAGATAATCAACCTTCTAGAACAAAAACTGTTGACGCAGTTCGGAAAGCTTCTACCACTAATGCTGACGCTAACTGAAAACTACGACTTTTGAAACGGCAACCGGATGCCTGATGAACGAACTCCCACTGCAATAACAAATTACGAAGGCCCGTTAAACGAAAGAAAATGAACCGCGTATCCCGAAAATTATTAATACTGCGTCATTACAACGTATCTGCGACATGAAGGCAGCATGCACTAAAAACCCTTCTGCTGAAATTTCTGAGTGATTGTTTAAAACACAATAATAGAAATACTTTCTGGGCAAGCCACCAAGATGATGTTTCAATGCAATTGCATTTAAGAGTGGATTAAGTCAGCATAACTGAAATGTGACAAAACTGTGTGGGGGGGCTATTATAATTAAATATAATTTTGTGGTGTTGAAGTACGTAGGTAAGTGGCCGTTTGTGTGGCTAAACGTGAGTGACAGAATGAGGGAAAAATAATAACCAATATTGCTTTACCTCTTTCCAAACGCATGAGAGGAAATCACAACAATCCACGCTTAATGTGTAAATATGCCATGTGTATGAATGGCACACTCAACACTTGGTATAAAGATAGCAAATGAGTATAGTTTAGGCATTTACATTTATCTTGGAAGCTGTTAGACAAATCGCAGACAAGCATAACACTTGTTCAAGAAAAACNGAAAACAAAACAAGCATAACACTTGTTCAAGTAAAACGTGTAATCGACACCAAGGAAAACCTTCAGAAATAACATGCAACTTAAGTCATAAATCAAAATAAAATTAATTTGCAATCAACTTTAAACAAATAACTTCGCAATTCATAGTTTTNATCAACTTTAAACAAATAACTTCGCAATTCATAGTTTTGCAGAAAATAAAACACCTTCAAACTCATTGCATAGATTAAATTTTCTGTACCTTCAGCAGATAAAGAAAACAAATCTCAAACTAACATGCATTCTATGTAAAATATTCAGGCGTGTGTCGTCTTTCACTGATAAAGAATAATTCCTACCCCTGAATTCAGTATTGAATAATTTCATTTCATTTCATTTGAGACTGTTTCAGTTGCTAGACTATAATTGGTAGAGTCAAGGATTCTTTTACCCAGGACTTCTTTCGAAGACAAATTTTCTTAAGCTAGTCCTCTAAGGATGACAAGAATTCCATTTTAACACTGCAGAGAAAAAAATTTATCCTGCAGAAAAACTAATTCCCCGAGACCTTAATTAATAGACTAAATATCATAAACACATGCACAGCAGAAGAAAAACAGTTTCTCCTAGTCCAGTACATCAAAATAGGAAATGCAAAGAGCATGAAAATCTCTGTTTACATTAATATTTCGCCAAATAAACTGTCAATTTAATCTTGAGCAGTATAAGAAATATTACAAACATTACAGATGATAGTCATTAAATATTGATGAACTGAAAATAAATAAAANTGAAAATCTCTGTTTACATTAATATTTCGCCAAATAAACTGTCAATTTAATCTTGAGCAGTATAAGAAATATTACAAACATTACAGATGATAGTCATTAAATATTGATGAACTGAAAATAAATAAAAGTAAACTAATCGGTCTGATGTGAGACTATAGAAAACATAACATTGCCAAAAAAAGTGTAGTGAAAAACCTATAAAACTGACTACCAAAATGTTTACCTTAAATGTGTCTTCTTTAGGAACCCAAACAAATGGTGCACCTCCTGGGGTTACTGCCACAACTGCTGGTACGAACTATTTTGATCTTAAATGTCCTGTGATTTTCTGTTGTCTTTATATTCTTTGACATTCCAGTACAAGTTGAGTGTGCGGACGTGTGTTAGATGTATCCACCTACGAAGAATACAGTAATCAGCAATTTTCAGCTGACCTGGGTCTTGCGTTAGTCACCAATAAGTTGGTTTGTTTTAATTCATAATGCTTGGTTCCTAAAATGTATAGTGATGAATTAATATTACATGTATAAATTTGTATTCCTGTGTAGTTGGTGTATTACATGTTAAAATAAACTTTGTGTGAATATTGGATTTGTAGCAGGCTACTTGCTCTGATTGGCTGCGTGCTTGACTTACCATTGGAATAACTCTCTCTCTTGTCTTCTCTCTTCCCTCCTCTCTCTCGTCTTCTCTCTTCCCTCCTCTCCTCTCTCTCTTTACCAGGAGCTGGGAAGAGATGGAGTTGTTATCCTTGCTGGCAAAGTTGTTTGGGCGTACTTTTTCTTTTAATATCAAAGCCCAATATAAATTTGCTCTGTATCTACAAAGACGATAACACAGTAGAATGTTTGATTACCTTTTAGCTCTCTCTGCGTGAATGGCTAACCCCTTTCATACATTGTCTGTGTCCGACATGCAATTGAATATTTTCCTTGCTGCATCTGTAAAATCCAAATATTGAAGTGTATTCAGGATGCTCTTGACAACAGTTCATTTTAACAAACTTGGTACTTGAAAAAAAAATTATTTCTTCGGGTGTAAGAAAAATTAATCTCTCATGTACACTGTACAAGAAAAGTAGTTACATATATATTTTGCTGTGTAAAAACATTTTTAGATGAACTGTGTAGCATCAACCAATCATTGCAGTTTGCTTGTTCAGTTTATGTCTTTTATTATAATAAATATAAAGCCTTCCTTTTCGTTATCTTCAGCCCGGGGAAGAGGATTTTTTTTACTGGTTTCTTTCATCTCTCTGTAGAATATTTCTTTCTAACAAATTGTTAGAGAACTGATTAACATTTAAGTTAAGGTTACAAGTAAGCTGCTAGGCTACCAATAATATTTAAAAGGACAGAAGCTCAAGTACTCGCAGTGTAGTACTTGTCGACAGGCGCGCACTACCAACAGCGCCCTTCCACCACACTGCAGTGTCCAACTAGCCGCCTGATGAAGCTGGTCTAGCCCACAAAACATTGCGATCTCCTGCAACCATGTGGAAAATGTGGTGTATGTGCGTCCACGTGTCGACAAGTGCTACGCTTTGAGTACTTGAATTCCTGTCCTTTTATATATTTTTTTATATATTAATTAATGTTTGAATTTCCATTATAAGTTAAGCTTCACTAGTTTGCATTAATTGCTAAATGCTTACAAACATTTGATTGTAACGGTTTACAAAATGAATACAAATGTATGCTCAATGTTGCAATGCTCTCGAGAGTAGCATAGAAATCATGCCCATATGCCAAGCATCATTACGTTTTCCCCAATTTGCGATGGCAACGTGATAACGGTTCTTCAGGCTTCCAGTACAATCATATTTCACTGGTTAAGTAAAGTAATTGCATTAAAAGCTGCGACATTGTACTGCTGATCCGTGGTAATGTGCGTAGTAATGTTTAGGAGCTGTTGGGTCGTGTCCTGTGCAAGGCTTGAACAATTCTCAAGAACACTGACTGTACTGGAAGTTGCAGCGACAGGTAAACAGCATATTGGCAAGTGACTGAAGACAAGTTTTCTACAGAAAATGCAAAATAATTTGTAGTACTACTAGAAAAAAAAAACCAATGCAAGAAAAACCTTTAAATTGAATTTATGGTGTAGTAAAAATATCACTCGTGAAAATCTGTAGTATACAACATGCATCCTGTGTCAGTAAGAAATACTGAAAATAAACTGCAGAATTAAATGTAATATTTAAATTCAAACTTTGCTCCTTCTTCTCTCCTTGTGAGGAGTCCGTATCACTTTCAAAAGTATGGACTTACTAAGCAGAACATCACTGGTCCATGAACGCTGATTAACCATATAACTGATTTCACTGCTAATCGACGGTATCGTAATGTGGCAAACTATTGTGAGCAACAAGCTTATCGCCAGTTGGTGGACCTAAACAGCACTTGTGTCCCCATCTTCTCTTGTCCACTGTGCCACTAGGATATAGGGTAAAAGAGGGTTTCATCATCACGGACTAACAAGAACAGTGTGGTCGAGGAGGCAGTTTCATTTTGAAGCAGTGGAAACGTACATCGTGGAAACTGCTATGATTTCAACATTAGAACTCTTGCTAACCTGAACATGTGTGTCATCACTGTGGTCTATAAACCTGCATTCTGGCATTTCCTTTGCAAACTTCATCATAAAAACTGACCAGATCACATTTTAATTTTTACATGGATATCCCTATATTATCACTTTGCCATGGAGGAATTAGGAATTGATGACACAACCTCTCGAACAGGAGTCGGGTGCTCTAACCACTAAGCTACTTGAAGCAATGTTACCAAAGAGGTTGACCAAACCTTAGGTCCGACTCTCAGATAAAAACAACTGTTATTTTTTAAAACCAAAAAAACTTGTGGCATAAAAAAACTGTTCCAAATTATGTTGATGAATTGGTGGAATTATAAACTGAGCACTGCTGGGTAGTCAAATTCTAGTGTGTGCGTGTGAGAGAGAGTGTATGTACATGCGAGTGTGTGATGCAAGAGAGAATGTGTGTGCATAGTTTCAGTTCTTATGTTGAGGGGGAAAGGGGGTGAAAAACAACCTAACCCTCATATAAAACAAAACTTTTATACCACCACTGGGTGTAGAGTAGTGTGATTCTAGTCGTCAACACAGTTGAGGTGGGAAATGCAGATACACAGTGAAGAATTGTCATTCAATGGGGTGAAGCAAGTAGCGCACTGTCCTCGCTCATATTAGTGGAGAAAATTATGGAAGGAGCGAAGAAGTTGGAGCAGGAATGACAGTGGCCTTGCTATTCCCCAGGGAGAGAAATGAAGGTGAGGTGTCAAACACAACCGCACCTCGCTTCTTTGCACCTGTCTCGAAGAGATTTCAAAATAATCTGATCACACACTGAACAGTATTTTTTGGACTTTTTCTGCCTGCCATACTTGCTGATGCAGATTTTTTAAAATACTGAACATCGCAGTCGTCATTATTTCAGGTGAGATGATGGAGCAGCGGCAGAATGCAAGGGCAGGGGAAACAGGAGTACTCCGAGAAAACCCATCGGCCAACTGCAACGTCCAGCACATTTCCCATACGGGAAACTCAGGGTGTGTCCACCTACAATTATGGATGGGATTTGTTCTTGGTCAAGATGCTCGATATGCACATGACAATTCTTGAGAAGAAGTTGACAGTGCTGCACTCTCTTAGAGTTTGTGTGAAACAACTACACGAGGAAGCATCTTGTAGCAAGACGAATGTCCGCTCGTTAATACAGTTGCAAAGGACACTTTCCGGCAATATCCAGAAAATTAATTCAATATTAAATAATACTTCAGTGAGTTAATATGCATCGCAAGTTGTGTTTACAGTGATGGATACAGAGAGTGTCGTGCTGTTATCAGGCCGATTTACATGGATGAGAAATATATACCTATTCTGCACTGTTCGCAAGTTTAGCTGCTGAATTTTCATATGCTAGGCAAGGATATATGCATTATCTATTTGTCGGGCGGAGACCCAGTAAGGGCGATAATGCACCGGGCTCCTAATACAAAGATTGATAGTTTGAGCCGGCCCCCTAGCAGTATGTTTTGTTACTGTATTTGATTCGTGTTTTATTATTCTTAAGTTCGACAATATTATTAAAAGATGATGACGTAGTACATTTTATACTAAGTCAATCGTACACACAAACATACGTCTCCTAGTAGCGCAAGTCTTTAAATGTAAGCANTTTTATACTAAGTCAATCGTACACACAAACATACGTCTCCTAGTAGCGCAAGTCTTTAAATGTAAGCAAGTACCTGAAATTTTTATTTGTACATGTGCTGTCAAATACATTGACATTGTACACATTTGTTGAAGGCACAATAGATTTCTCAGAAAACAAATTATCACCAAATTGTTACAAAAACAGATCTCGGGAGCAGATTAATTCTTACAAACACAATTTCCATCCATGAAATACTGCAAATTATGACTTACGTTTTCGTCTATCCATTGTGCGATTAGATTTATTGAATCAATGCGTGCGTGCGTGTGTGTGAAACAGAAGCAGCGAGCAAAACATTCAGCAGAGCGCCGCCAGGCATCATCACTCTCTCACCTCTCAGGCAAATAGCGACACTTGGCACGAGCACTGTTTCGATGCTGCTCATGAACTGCACCGAGAATTCGACACTCAAGAAATTCTCGGTGTGCTCGAAACGTTACGCCTTATCTTCCCATCCCTACGTAGCATTGGTCCTTGGTGGGGGGCAAGTATTCTCGACTACCACAACACCCGCTTGCTTTGCAGGCTTACTTTAATAACCTGTGGCAACTGGCTGTACTGTTGACGTGTTCAGGGACCTAAACATACAAGCAGCGAGGAACTTTGTGCCAGAGGCTATGGATTCAACCTTGACGGCTGTTTAACCTTTCTCAGTTCAAAATACCCAGCACGCTCTCTCTGGTCATCCATTATGGCATCAAACATTCTGATGACCTGTCAAATCCTCGGTTGTCTTCAGACATTCCAGTCAGAGCTGCCAACACGGTGCATTGTCTGGGAGTACAACTGCAGCACGAGAGAGTCAGGGCGACACTGCACTGTTCCCGAGCTGACGGGGGATCTCCCAACACTGTCCTCGCAAGCAAGCAGGTCCCAGTCCTACCAACCAGCACCATATCCATTTCCCTATACATACCACCTGAAACACGCTTCGCCCGACAAACTTACACACACCCAGGGATAGAGTTACCAGACACTGAAGATAAAACAATGAGGACATACTCTGGAAAAGGACTTGCAAATTATTTATGCTGGAGAAGCAAATAAAAATTTTATGTATATTGTTTATTATTATCATTGTTCAAAATAGTGTGCTTGAAGCACTAATGACATGATTAAACTATTTCAGACAGTTTAATAACATAAGACCATGTTCCCATTATAACTTCCAATAAAATATGAAAGCCAGGTACCTGGAAAATAAACTTGTATACTGAGGAATTGTTGTAAACAACTGAACATTTTAATTCACATGCCACAGTATGAGAAATAAGTCTAAATAAATGAATTGAAGGGAAAAATATGGACATATCTTAAATATAATTTACATGGTTTATCAAAGAACATGTTTTTTATGATGTTGACAACACACGTTTTGTTGCAAAAAAAAACACTAATAATGCCACAAGAATTAGCAGATAAAAACAAAGTTTTGTCAAGGTCAGAAAGTCACACCTTTTTGATCACCGGGAAAAATGTGGTCAGATGCAAAACATTGCTGAAGGACAAGTCCTCTTTTTGCTGGATGTCTGGTAACCCTACCCAGGAACCCCCTGTAGCCTTCAGGGTTGCCAATTCTACCATTTTGTACAGGATTTCCTGTATCCTGAAGCTGAAATAATTGTCCTGTATGAACGTAAGTCGGGATGTCGTGTCTCCCTTATCTCAGAATTTTTCAAAAGTAAACTAAATATTATTAGACACTGTGTCAATAATTTGTCTTTTCCACAATTACAGGTGGCAGGGCACTTTGTAGTATATCCAAAATGATTAAAAACTACTACATATTTGAAGCCACATAACTAGATAAATATGAATTTTCTACGTGAAAATAATATTGGAGGTCTGCGAGCCTGGGATTTTCTGTTGGAGCTGAGCTNGCAAATAATATTGGAGGTCTGCGAGCCTGGGATTTTCTGTTGGAGCTGAGCTAGAGTTCTTTTATTGCATACAAAAAAATAAAGTTTTATAATTAAGATAATACATATTAGCATTCTGAAGGTACTCCTGTTCATACCTGCAATTCTAAGGAATAATTTGAGCAGAACATGTCTACCTCTTAAAACATTGTTTCATTCATGAATAAACAAACCTCTGCTTTCTGTTAACATTTTCCCAGGATTTATTCCGTTTTAACTCTGTAATTTTGTATGTTATTGCTATTTTTTCTAATATTTCATCAAAAATTTCTCTGATTTTAAGATGTAATACAATATCACAAAAGATGAAGTACATTTTCAATTAATTTTTGTTTAGAAAAATATTAAATTTTAAGTGCTTAATGTTATGTAAATGTTATTTTGTTAGCTGAAATTTGCCAGTT
>NQII01005744.1:135231-146578 GCA_002778355.1 Clitarchus hookeri | reverse complement strand
TAATTGTTCGAGGCCGACGGGGCTAAAGTTGGCTGCTTTCGCCTCACGTTACCTCATCTAATTCTGCTCCCTCTATTCAGACAAAGGCTCCCAATTAACATGGCAGCTCACAATGCCCTCTCCCTTCGCCCATGAGACGGCCAGCATGGCACACTCCGCCTTGCCTGTGTTGCTGGTTCCGTGGAGCGAACGCGCCTTCTCATTGGCCCTGCCTGGTGCAGGTTACGGACTCAGCACACGGTAGAATCATTTTCATCTTCGGCGCAAGTCCTCGATGTTAAATCGCTTATCGCCAGTAAAACCTATTGAAGTCACATGGTAATCAATGAAGAAGTTTTTTGTTTCCATTTTAATTTTCAACTTTTACAACATTTTTTAATAAATAAAATAACCTACTTTGACCGAACTGAATAAATACACTTCGTTTTACTATAATCGTTTATACTAATTGTATGATTAACAAATTAGGGTAAACGAATTTTCGACAAACGATTATAAAACGATCGTATTTTAGGACAAACGCCTGCATGACAAAAGCTTGTAGGACAAACGGTGTTATAGGAAACTTATGTTAGGACAAAAGATTTAAATTCAAATGCATTTTAAGGACAAACTACTTTAAGACAAACGATTTTGAAGTATATGTATTTCAGGAACAAATACCTTTAGGACAAACTATTTTAGGACGAGCGAATTCAGAGTAATGAAACCTCGAAAAATGGCTTTAGGACAAACTCTTTTAACACAAACGCCACGCCCCAATTGAATATAATGTAGTGTCATTGTTAACTCGGTTAGAGGAGTGTGAAAACGTTTCAGAGTACTGGTTTTCGACAGCGCTCTCTGCAGAAAGGCATTCATTCCAACTCTGAGACATGGAGCGTGCGCTCTTAAACAATTATACGCAAATTTATTATACGAGTGTATAAGTATAGTGAGGAAGCACGAATGGTAGAGTTATTTCCCATACATTCACGATAGCGTTCTTACATTTTCTAGTGAAACAGTCAAATGCGCAGGAAACTTCCCAACTTTGTATAGTAGCGACGGTAAATATTCCATATTTGTAGCCAGATGTGTGGCATTATTTCTGTACGATATATGGGTACAAAAAATTACAATTCAGTTTAGGAAGTTTACCAGACTCGTTTTTTTAAGTATGTCTACTAAGCCTTCTCGCGTGCGCACACTATACCAATTTTTTCGAGCGAGTTGTCAAATTCGTAACACACTAGACTCGCATTTCGGGAACGTATGGGTTCGGTTCGAATCCCTGCCCTGCCATCCTGATTATCGTTTTTACAGGTTTCCCCAAAATTACTCCAGGTGAATGCTTGGAAGGTTGGTTAGTACAGGACGTGGCCGATTCCTTCCCCGGTCCTCCTTCTCTTAAAAAATTTCTCCTCAGTCTCTAGCGACCTCGCTGTGGCCGAGACGGAAACACATCCTACCTACGCTCACCCTATCTTACCTCAACGGTCCAGGCAGAATGCATACTAGATCCCCGTTCGATTCCCAGCAGGGTAGCTCCCGGATTCCCAACGTCCTATCTTAAAAATTAACTGTTTTACTGATTGAAAGCTGGGCATCACGTCTTACGAACCATGAGGAGTTTTTTTCTTGTGGTGAATTTTGAGTTCAGAACATTTAATTGTGGTTTTAACCCAACCCAGTGATTATCAGCAAAATAATTTAAATACGAGTTCAGCAGAAATGAAACTGATACCATTTATAACGTCATCGAAGTGTTAATAAATTGCAGCACAATTTACAGCAACAGTAGGAAATCCTGCCTCGGCGTTTATTTTTTATTTCATGCACGATCATATCAGCGAGTGCATTCAACATCAGGCAATCTTAGGAGGTATAGATATGTATCATCCTTTTGCGGATATATAAACATGTATATTGGCATTATGCAGTAATAGTATAAGTCACTTCTATCATTTGTGTGCACTCGCCTCGCTTTGCCTTCATCGGCCCTCAAGAGCTCGACGTTAAGAGCCGCCCCAGTCTCTTCACTCACCCACTCATACTAGATCACCTCCTCTCATCTTCCCCTGCGATGAAGACCACGCAAGGCAATTGTGTATGTTCTTGAATTAATCAATATCGTCTCCATGAATGGATCACTTTCCTCTTTCAGCGCGACGCTTGATATAAGTACCAATACACGCAGTAAATGTGCGGATATGACTCCTAAAGAAGCACGCAGGCCCATTAGCTGGCTTCTCGTCGGTTCGGGTCCAGTCGAACAGCTTATCACAAAATACGCACTGAGTAGATGTAGTCTTGCCTCTGTATACATACGAATGAAACTGTGTCGTACAAATCTTCAAATCTCAAACTGATGCTCGTCTCTCAAAATTACGCCATAACAACTATGTTTCGTGCACGGAGATATTTTTCGTTAGAAAATTTACTATGACAGTGCTTAAGGAATTAAAAAACTTTCGCGATGTCTGTTAAAACCGGCGGATGATCTACAAAATAAACTTCATCAACGACACAGCTGGCAGTCTCAATATTATCTTTATATGTAGGTCACTTAGGTTCATAAAGCTTAGGCTGGCTCTATTTTTCCGTGCCATTTTGTGTTTATCCGGGACTATTGTAAAACCAATGTAATCGTACGTGTCAGAGACCTATCAAAACCCAAAACAAGTGCACACAGATAGAATTTGTTGGTTACTATTCCATGAAATGATTTAAACATTTTGTTCGATTCTATTTTCCGGCGTCGCAACCAATCTTGCGCAACAAGAATTTTCGGTATTACTAACAAGACAGATGTGTGTGTTGTTGGAGCGGGGAGGGAGGGGGTGGTCATTGGACTATTCGGCTCCCACCTAGGTGAACCGGGTTTGACTTCCAACGAGGTCGCTCTGGGTTTCTCGCGTGTGGGAATCGTGCCAGAGGATACCACTGGGCGGCGGGTTTTCTCGGGGATCTACCGTTTTCCCCGCCCGTACATTCTGGCGCTGCTCCACATCTCTGCACTCCACTCCACATATGCGAGTGCCGCTTACGGCCATTTGTTGTAGCTGTTTTATTATTTTGTGTGGTTGTTGCACTCGAGCCCACAGTCAGAAAACAACGAAAATTAGTAAAGCCCATGCTTGCGTTGTGCGGTTTCTGCCGACAACGCTTCTCTATCCAGGCCTAGTAGGTCATCACGTGTCAGCTGGCCAATCTGGAAGGGCCAAACCCTTTATACGAGTACGACGATAACACCGAACAAGCGTAGCAGAAAATTAAAGAACCCAATCAGAACGCGTCCTCCACACGATCTCCAATGGAAAGTTGGAATTAAGCCGAACATATTGTGCGCCGAAAGGGAATGCTTCAACAATATTTCCCAGATGTTCGCAGTTTAGAACGTTTTTTTTTGGCGGTAGAGTGGCGTTCTATGTGAATCTACATATAGGAAAAATAGCATTCAAAAGTATTTAAATGAATATATTCATAATAATAAATGAGAACTCTTATGCTTATATCACTAAGTAGGGACATTTAACAAACGTACTTGTGAAATAGACTAATAAAAGCACTAATGTATAAAATGTTTTGAAAAAAAAAAAACTTACTTTTATAATTGTCAAAGGGCTAGTTTATATAGCACCGAATATATCAAATTTCCTGACATCGTCAGCAAACTCTAGTTTATTGCACAGCAACTTCTTTTTCAAACCACAAGATATAGATTCTTTCAGACACGAACCACAGTAGCTGCCAACTGTGCTGCCAACCGAGAACCAAAATTCTAATGCAAAAACAAAATAACCCTGTTTATGCCGGAAAAATTTTCCGCTCTCTTCGCTTGGCTTTCTCGATGAGATCGTTGCGTGGGTGAATCGGGCGTAAAGGTGGGTTAACACGCGCGTAGCCCACGCCGAGCAGAAGGAAACAGCTCAGCATATTTCAGCGCCGACTTTTCACACGTCACCATAATATCTGCGTTATTTGCGAACCCGTAGTTCAAAGCTTTATTTCCAGGAAGCGAGTTCTCGTTCCTTTTAAAATTACCTGCGCTTTATAAATGTTGAGATATCCCAATAATATGTTTCTAAATATTTCATCTTTGCCATAATATTTTTCTATGCATATCACATTGATCGTCATCCCTTCACATTATTTAAAGGCGTTAACAAGAAGGCATTGTCTTCAATGGCAGCCATTTTGGTCAACATGGGCACCATTCACAGAATTTTGGTTAACCACATAACCTACACATTTAGTTCTCGTTTCATGCGTTTCAAAGGGAAAACTTAAGATGTGAAAAGTACATACGAATTTCTATTAACAACTGACACATTCGAATTTAGGTCTATGGGAAGGGTTTCAGTAAAATTGTGTTACAAGAAGCGACCAATAATAATATATTTGTCCTGCCAGGGTCAGCCAATAGCATTGTTTAAGAAAATTCCTGTCTCTGTATTGGCCCTAGATTCTGACCTTGGACAGCAAAATCCATAATTTTACATATTCTGCAACATGTCAGATTTGAACGAGTGTAGTCTGGATAATACCGTACGTTAAGGGGTTAATATCGTTTTTTTTTGCCAGAAAAAAAATTCGGATTGGCTCAACTTGCTTCGCGAAAACTACGCAGATAACGCAGAAGTGCCGAGAAGCTCTCTGATTGGCTATTGGTGATAACTTCTCCATCTGTCCGGCGTGATCTGCGAAAGGTGTGAATCCGCCTTAATGCCTGGTTCACATATACGCTGACCGGAAACAGAGTGGGAACATAGAACAGCCCCTAAAATACTGCCCTCGTTTTCCACATGAACCACACCGAAAAGTTGCGTTCACGCCGAAATTTTTGCTCGCGTAAAGAAAACAGACTTCATCGTCCACTGTTTCACATAATTTATTCCAATAGTTTAATGTCATATTTACGAGTATTGGTGTTAGAGTCTTAAGGTGATTAAATGTTTTATAGTGTGTGAATCGAAAAGTATATTTCACTCGGAACACTATCAACAACGTAGTTTGGAAATGAACCGATAGGAATCACTTAACTATTAATTTTTTAGAATAATAAAAAAATTATAATAGACATTAAAAAATAATTCAGTACAATTCCTACTACAATGAAATAACTTATTTAAGGGAAAAAACGGGGGGTTTAGCTTGTTATCTACCACTTATTTTTAAATACATTTTATTAAAAAAAACATACGAGTTATTATGAATACATTATTATCACTATATTGCATTATATTTTTTTCATAATATATTTACTCCTTCTAAACTAAAGTGTTGTATTAAATTTAAAATAAATGGATCAGATTTCTAGTATCATATTTGTATAATATAATAAGTGTATAGCGTAGGTTTCGATTATCCCTTAACAAGTATTAGCTTATATTATAAAGTTGTATTTTTTCTCGACATGAGAATTGAAAACATTGTGTACGATGAACTGTATTATTTGTATTATCTTGACAACACGTCTTGAAATAAACGTAAGTGGTTTCACCGTTATGTCTTTGTAAAGAAGAGACTGAATATTAATGTTATTTAAATACGTTTATAATAAGGATTTTCGTTTGTCATTTTTTAAATTCTTGTATGAAAAATTATATGAGTGTATTTGTAAACTACCTGATTTGCCCAATACCACTGCGTGGAGATAATGGACGTGAATAAATAATTTCTAAGGAAACGATCACAAACTAGCGTGGTCGCGAAATGAGCTTCTAGCAAAACACCGAAACGGCAATGCAGAAAATCCGCTTACGTATGAACGACCATAGGTTCTGTCAAGGTTTTTCTGCTTGGTGTGATAGGAGTAAACGTGAATCAAACTTCACGCACGTTAGCGGAGGGGTCAAAGGGCAAAGCGAGAAGGAGGAAGGATGAAGCGGGCGCGGATGAGATTAGAACAGGTGGCTGCAACGGAGAAGCGGAGGAGAGCTTGAAGCGATGAAGCGTGGGAGTTCAGAAGTTCGTTAGCACAATAAGAAGATGAAAGTGGTAGCCGTGATTCTGTAAAACAATACATACATGCACAGCTCGAGAGACTCGCACGACCGAACTACCGCGCACTTTTATTAACAGAACTTGATGCGGAAGCGTTGTCTAAGTGTAGAAAATTCATATTTGAAGTGAAACACACACACGCTTTTACGCATCTGTTTGAGCAAAACTGAAAACTAATTTTTTTCCCCGTATTTTGCAGCCAGACAGGCAGCTAATAGTGTATCTTCACAACCAGTTGGTAAGTTGAACAGTCGGTAAACAGATATGTCATGGTTTCGATTCCGTCTTTGAGCATTTCATTAACTTGTCCACACTATTAAATAGAGTACACACTAAGTCTAACTAATTGGGAATTTCACTGTTTCAATCTGAATACAAAACTGGATAAGGAGAAATACCAATAACAGAATTAGAAGCAGCAACAAGTTCATTAATTGCAAATGTCTTCCAACATATAGCGTATCAGATTGATTCAAGAGACATTGTATGTTGGAAGACATTTGCAATTAATGATATTATTGCTACTTCTAATTGTTATTGCTATTTCTACTAATCCAGTTTTGCATTCTCGACATAGGCTTAAGTTTGAGTTGGGAGATGCGATTTGGATTTTTAGTAAGTTGGTTGGTACTAATTGTGATGATCGTCTATTAGGTCATCTGACTGATTCAACAGTCACTTCAGTGAATCTAACTGGTGATTCAGTGAAAAGAAGCCGTTTTTCTTCACTTTCTGATTCAGTGAGTTTTTATAGTGATTCACCAATAATTTTTTTCACAGTTTTTTTAGTGATTTGTGTGTTTGCTGATGTATCAGTTAAACAGCATGTAAAAATGGCCGTCAAACAACGTGTAAAAATGGCCGTTAAACCACGAGTAGCAAGTGAAAAAAACTCATATCTTATAAAACCAATTCAAAGGACTTTATAAAATGTGTTTGTAGTTAAAAAAATTATGTTATGATGTAACATGAACATCCAGTCTTTCTTTCCGTTTTTACGTCTTTTATTTCGTTGATGTCTGTGATCATCACAGCGCTCTGTTTGAAAGACTAAACTGCGTATAATGAGGTGAAGAGAGTGCACTCATATGTACTATTCGCTTAAACAATACTAATGGTACTAATCAAACAAAACCGAAATGTAGGTGCATACAATTTAAAACTACACGCTATCGATGAGGAAATAGAAGACATACAATTTTCTCTATCTTGTTAACATGACTTGGTACCTCACAGGGTAAGGTAACGATCTAAAATCGAATTAGAAAGTGTCTAAGAGTTCAATTCCGCCCACCTATGGGACGTTTTTTACTTTTTTAAATTACCTTTAATTGCTCAATATAAATTGTCAACTATCGTAAATATGTTTATTTCTCGTAATTGTTAAGAAAAATTTAATAAAAACAATATTTAATTCGCCGCTGCAGTTAGCCGTTAGTGAAAATGTTTCACGTCACTTATTCAATCAGTGAAATTGTTCCACGTCACCAATTCCATTAGTGAAATTGTTTCACGTCACTTATTCAATTAGTGAAATGGTTTCACGTCACTTATTCAATTAGTGAAATATTTTCACTGAAACTATCTATGGTTTTCAACTGATTACAAGTCGAGCATTTTCATTTATTCGAGTAGTGGAATTTCACTGTGAACGAGTGGTTTTCCACTGAATTTAGAGTGTATGTTTAACGGCAAACGTAAACGAATTTAATACATAATCGTTTACCTCAGAATATATCAAGGAGATGGTTTTTGCACACCTGATTTCTGAATTTGAAACCAGAAATATAACACGAAGTCCGAGTTTATAAATAGGCCTACAAGTTTTATTTGGCAAACCTCGATCGTTTATCCTACCGGGGCCAAAATGTTATTTATCTCATTCAAATAACTAAATTCATACAGTTCTTGCCTTTGGGACGAATTAGGTTCGATATCAAACGACTCATATTGGTTTGACGATTTGGAAGTAATTTACTACCTCAATTACAAGCAAAAGCCAATATAGTTCAACAATACAGATCTTCCCAGTTCATTAATTTTTTAACTCGGTATAATTATTAGAATATTTGCGTGACATCAATATAAATATTTTATAAACAACACAGTTGTAGTTCATTTTCCTCAAAACACTAACTCTTGTTATTATTGTACACATCAGTATTCCATACCTTACAGGAAGCATTCCTGCATTACAGCATATTTACTTTCTCTAAATAGTATAAAAAAGTAGCTTATCCGCATCTGTCAGTGTATTCGCTTAGAACTTCTAAACTACTAGATGGATTTTGATGCGATTTTCAACATCCTTTAGAGAATTTCTCGGGGGAGGTTCTCGTGTGTAACACATATATATTTAATTCAAGAATAATAAAGATGTTGAACCGTTTGTCTTCAAGTGGTAAAAAACTGGCTTTAGGGCGCTTACATGGCTTGCGCTGACTAAACCATATGTGATACATCAAATTAATGTACTATAGAATTGTGTTTCTCAAAACGTTCTAGAGAAAAATCCGCGATAGCATATTTTTATCTTTTAAGGATGAACCACAGCAACAACTTTTGTCTTTCAAAGTATCGCTGTAAAAACTAAATTGTTACCAGGCGAAGTCGGGCCGGTTCGCTAGTCAAGCACAAAACCTTAAATAATGAAAATTTAAAGAAATTTTGATCGTGTGGTAGGTGGCAGAGGACGATACATTCGCGTCTGTAAGTTTTAAAATAATTGTTAATTATTTCGCCATGTCACCGGAGACAGCCAAATAGTAGAAAATTCTACAACGTAAGCCAGTCGTTGGTGCGATCTGGGAAAATTACTCGTACACCACGTGCTGTGGGCGAAACTATAAAACACTCAACGTGAAGCCCGTCGTAGAACATTTTCTCGAGCCCGTAAGAGCATAAATTGTTGTCATTGGTGGTAGAAAGCGTTCATGTTCACGCGTCGCTGGAAAACGTTGCCGGTTGTCGGAAAAGGGATGGTGAAGNGAGAGAACGCGACGCTGAGTTAACCAACCATTGCGACACCGCGTGACCTGCAAGATGAACGATTGTTTACGCGAAATCGATACTCTAGCACGCGCGACCTTCTCCTCCACGTCGACCTCTCAGTGTCTGTTGTATAACTCTAGCCTTCCCGGCGGTATTTCCCCTGCATCGCTTACCTTAATTACTTAACTTCTTAAGTGCGCCGTAGTTGATTTTGTGGATATCACGTCGAAATGGGACGGTTAACAAGGCCGTGTGCCAACTTGAGAGTGCGCTCACTCTGAATCTGCAACCTCACTCTGTTATGTGCAAAGCAGAGGACTTAATAATATCCTCGTAATTAACCTAATACTAAGCGTGAACATAACATTCGTAATTTGTTGTGTTTCATACCACACATTTCACAACCGCTAAGTCAATAAACTATTTCTAACACTGCTGTAGAAACAAAAAAAAAAAACGTGTATCGGGGTATTCGAGGTTGGATTTTAAAACAATATCGCTGCCGGAGAGGGTGCGAGAGCGAGGTGCAAGTGAACGTCGTCGTTCGCTCTTCCTCTCGCACTCTCTCCTCGGCAGAGAGTACTCTCTGTGTCGTCAAGAGTGGGCGAGATAGTACCCTATCCGCGAATTGGGCCACGGTCTAAATTTCCCCTCAATAAGGCGGTAACAGCGGTAATGTAGGCATATATAGGCTGCTCAGGATAAACTGACCACTTTGGATAACCCTGCTGAAGATCTTCTTTAATGAACTTTCTGCATCCTTCCACCACAAGTAAAATTAACATCGCAATGAGGCCGATCACCTTCTTCATTCGACGGTCACGTGTAACTGTGAAATCATTCTCTAATTTGTTAACTCTTACGCTTACATGCTTTCAAAAACAGCAAAATAATTAATTTCAGTATTCACAATTGTTTACATAACACTACTTTCCTTCCGTCGCGTCGTTACCAACTTTAATGGGCGAATGCCATTCAGTGTACCCGCTAAAATACACGGCAGGTAGGAGCAGCGCCATTTTTTAAAGGTTGATTTCGAAAGCGATCAGTTAAACGTGGGCAGCATTTAGTCAGACATACCCGCCTCCCACCAAGGAAGGCTCAGCAGGATTTTCGCATGTAGGGAACGCGGCGGACGGTGCCGTCCCCCACCGGTGGTTTTTTTTCGGGCTACTCCCGCTTCCCTCACCCTTGCATTACTTCGCTGCTCCAGTCACCTCATTTCACACTCCCAAATATCTTATAATCTCTCTCAGCCCTTATAGTGGTTGGTTCGTGGTTTATTAAGCACCTTGAAAAAAATTTTTCGTCGTAAATACCTTCGATTAAAACACTGGCACACGTACATCAATGTTGTCAGTAAATTATAAAGTTAATTACACTGGTTTACATCTTACTAAACGTGCAATATTCGAAACTAGTGGATAAGTGGTTTCATCTATTTAATGATTATTTCAGTCGCTCTTTCAAGCCCACATTAATTTCTCAATTGCCGTTGTTGCAGCTAGGAAATGTTTTGACGCATAATGTTCTTTAGCCGACTCACCCATTTTTCGTTACCATGGTCGACGATGACTAGACTTTGTGGTAGGCTATCACTGTATGTTACACTAACAGCTTAGAGATGTAGAATAGTTTACGAGTCAGCAACCAACAAGGAAGATCGTTGGACACTGAGCCTCGTAGTTTACAGTAGCGGCCAAAAATAACCTTGCGTACACTGGGTCAAAATGGGTTAAGAAGAGGCGACTATAAACTTATTTATAAGTGTAAACGTTTACATAATTTACCCACCGCATGAATTTTAATTATTAAATATAATTTCTGCATGAAGTCTATATATGGTAAGAAGACACTCAGTGGGCAAAAAAAAAAATTAACTTGCTTTTAAGTTCTTATTTCACAGTCAACTAAATACACCAGAAGAATTTTAGAATTTGTAACACTCAAAATATTTTTGAGACGCTTCCGTATCACGATACCAGTTACAAATTGGAACAAATACGTGTAAAAAATTACTAAAACTTAGGTGCCTGAATTAAAAAGCATGATAGATGAACTCAGCAGTGATATATCTATAGTTCGCTTAGGACAGCCGGCCTAACGGAAAATAACCAAATTTCCAGGAAGCTGTTTAAAAGTAATGCACATAACTGAGTTTTTAAAAAGAACACATTAAAAACTTCTTTCATTAGTTGAAGTTTAAATTATGTTGCAAATAAGCTACAAATGGGAAATTATTAAACACACTGCAAAAAAAATTCCTGCATCAAGAAAAAAACCGTTGTTATTAAAACGAAGTTTTTTAGTGTGATGGTGCACACAAATGAAAGAAGTTACTTATACTATTAGTGCGCAATGCCTATAT
>NQII01005744.1:106021-131864 GCA_002778355.1 Clitarchus hookeri | reverse complement strand
CTCTATTATCCAAACTGTGCAACATTCAGTCTCTATTATCCAAACTGTGCCACATTCAGACTCTATTATCCAAACTGTGCAACATTCAGTCTCTATTATCCAAACTGTGCAACATTCAGACTCTATTATCCAAACTGTGCCACATTCAGTCTGTTGTTAGTATCTCTGTCTCGTGTAACATCTTGGCAAGCCTATCACTCATTTGCCACTTTTGACAAGTACCTTACCTGTCACGTCAAGTGCAATGTTTCAAACGCCTCCGCGGAGCCGCGATGGCAGAGCGGTTAGCCTGCTCGCCTCCCACCGATCCAGAACCGGGTTCAACCCTCGGCCGGGTCACTCCCGCATTTTCGCATGTGGGAATCGTGCCAGACGATGCCTTTTTTTCGGGGATCTAATCTTTCCCCCGCTCTTGCATTTCGATGCNAGAACCGGGTTCAACCCTCGGCCGGGTCACTCCCGCATTTTCGTATGTGGGAATCTCGCAGCGTGATGGCGCTGGTCGGGCGGGTTTTCTCGAAGATCTCCGGTTTCCCCCCGCCCTCTCGTTCTGGCACTGCTCCGTTCTCACCTCTATCGCCCTCGTTGGCTCTCAAGACCTCGCTGTTAAGAGCCGTCCAAATCTCCGAACGAAGAGCTAAACAGCTCCCTCGCACGACTCGAACTACGTACAGCACGAAGCTAAAATTGCCTGCATCTCATCCATTGTTTAAACCAACAACGAGTTTTCATGGTTATCGTGAGGTTCACACAATATGCAAATATTTATGGGATAGGGTGTTATTTAAATAGGAAATATTTCCACTCATTTGAACATAATTGTACTATGTGTTTTCTTTCTTTTAAAAAAATACTGCATTTGACACCAATTAAAAAATTAACACGGGTAAAGAAATCATCACATCAATTACATTATAAGAACTAAAGGATGAATACAATATTTTGATATTTGCGTAATTGAAAGGATAAAACCTGTATGTGCCTCAATGAGATTTCACACCCTATTCAAAATACAAATGTTTCTTCACTAAGGTAAATTTTATTTTTTGTTGTGTCAGTTTTACAGTATATTTTTTAACATATTAAAGATTAAAATTAATCGAAAGATTAGTTATTATTATTCCGCGTGACATATTTCTTCTTTAAATTATGAACCCTGTTGGAACATATTATGTAGTACCGGACACAATTTAAATAAAACCTTGTAAACTATTATTTAAAATTGCGTATTTATATTTTCAGTATTTTAATCATGAGTCATAGTAATATATTGTTAACCGTATTAGTGAAAGCCTGATTATATTCATAAAACTTATTGGTTCCTGCGCTACTGGCATGAGTACTCTAAACTATGGAATCACAGTAAGTGACATGAATATAAATGGAAATGTAGGGGTTGATACATATTTTTATCAGCGTCTTGCTCACGCAGTGAGAAGTTTGCACCTTTTCACTTTTAGTGATGCAGAATAAATGCTTCCATGAACTATTGCATCGTAGTAACCGTTAATGGCGTCATATTCATATATATGTATAAATATAATCTGTTTGGTGGTTGATAAGCAATATTGGGTTGGCAAGGACGGACTTACAGAAGTAAGATCAGATTCATGTCAGAAACCTATCTTTCTAGAGTAAATAAATTAAAAATGCACTTATGTATCACGAAAATAGTTTCTTTATTGACTCCTGTGATTTAACTAAGCTTATCGTTGATAGCATTGTATCGAGAAATGAAATGCTTGACTGGCTCAACGTTTTGCCGTAAACCTCGACTTTACGAGTAACGGTGCCTTTCTCTATTGACCTGCTATCGTAACCGAAGTCTTATTTAAGACGAGATGTAAGGAATATTTATGATACTTTACGAAAGCGTTGAGATCCTTATAAACTTCCACCGGTTGGTTACGTACGGTCATTTTACTGATACGATTATTCAAGGTGTTTACCAACGCGCGTCATGACTAAGCTTTCTTCTACCACAGGACGGGAGGACCAATGTTACAAGTTTGGCAACCAAACATTTTCGCCATTAGGTAAGCGCTAGTGTCGTGTGTGTACCAGATTTTCTCTATTTTCTACGTTAAAAAAAACTTGCTAATTTCAATAATATTAAATCAAATATATAATGACTTCGTAACATTGTAAAATCTTTCCCTTGTATAATTCACGCAGCTTAAAGTTTTAATTTCAAGTAACATTATAAAACACCGCGCACCTAGCAACTGAAATTTTCTCTACGCCAAACTCTTCCAAAAGAAATTATGTTTCGTTCCTGACCTTAGTGGAATAAACTTAATTTGAGAGACGGCAAGGAAACAGTAACGGGCTTCGTGTTGCCGTCCGTGACGCGGTTACAGGAGAAGTGTCACGCAAGAAGGCTACCACCCTCCTCTACACCCCTCCCCCCTCCAACACACACGCTCTCACACTCATTCACACACGAACCGCCAGTGCTTCCAGGGGCGGCAGTCGTACGTCGCTCATGATTAAGTTGGCCCGCCTGGGTAGGCCACCACGCGGTGCGTCAGAGCTCCAGCTGAAAACGTTTTACCAACAAAACCGTCCAACGTGTCTGAGTGAGGTCTGCTTACGAATAGCACTTAAGAAACGTTACGGGTCTGTATATGTTTTTCAGTTCCTCTATTTCTCTCTAAAGCATGGTTTTGTGATAGTGAAAATTGCTTAAAAGGGAGTTTTCACGGACAATTTAGGTATGAACATTCCGCGGTACGAAACATTAAAAAAGGAATAGCGACGTTCATCAAACTATTACTTTTATTATAACCCCATAAGATGTTAGGGTCTCCGCTGAAAATCTCATAGAGTCGCGTTATCGACGCAAGACTGCACGCCAGTTCAGTGATCTGCGCCTAGAGGTGATGACAGAGTTGATGCGCATGTCTCGGTCGCCCCTAGCGCTCCCACGCTTTTAGGCCTCGGATGTGCGAAATTCCTTGAACCATGCAGCCACCTTAAGGCGGTCGCCTAGTCAGGGGTTTGTTTGCGTGCGAGGCAAAAATCGATGAAGCGCCACGGTCGACGCCGACCGGCGTGTAAAAAGCGGCATCGTCTCTACGCGTAAGTACTGGCGTGNAAGTGTAAGCATCGTCTCTACGTGCAGTCTCTTTCCGTCGGCGACTCGCTGGATGATAATAATATTGGACGATACCCCGTAGCAAAGTGCAAAGCATGCCTTTATCGTAGTTTTGCATGAATACTGTTCGTATACAGTATTTCGATTTACAGCAGTTTGATAAGGCCGTTTTTATGTATGTTGTGGGGACAAGAAAATAAAGTTTTAATTGTGCGTGATGTCTTGACAGAATCATTCTTTCATAATATGGAATGTGCTTTATTTTCGTAGGTAGACCTATTGGGGACGCGTTTAAAGTTTCGTCGAGAAACGCATTTTTCAAAGATGTTTACAGCGAATTTATCAAACGCTAGGTAGACGGCCGGCTTATTAGAGCACTAAGTCCNATATATATTCGTGGTTTCTTCACACTTAAAATAAAACCTTTGAAAAAGAACCCCATTTATGACGTGCCTGGTTGTTTTCTAAATATACCATGCATCACAAGCGTTTTACACTTTTGTTAACAGAAAGAGACTTTATTTTTGGGTATAAATTTAAGTTTAGTTTTTATTTTATCTATGAATTATAATAATTTATTTATAATCAATATGAATAAAAACAGGAAGAAAATAGGTGTGTTGGTAATGCCTAGTGAGAAATGTTTCTTATGCAAAATATGATTACACTCAGTGCGTACGAATACGGTAAAATGTCTTTTTGGTGTAATTTTTTTTACACATGTTAAAGTTTTGTTTGCGTGAGGCGGAGGAATATACGGAAAGTAGAACTTTAGCAAGGCTTCAGAAAAAGTTGGAAGTAGCCGTGAGTGGACTATACACATTGACCGAGGTGCTTAAGAATGCTGGTCGTCGAAAAAATTCATTATTTTATGTTTGCACGAAATACCGTCCAACATGTAGGCATTGCGTGTACGTACTCTTTACAATCACAAAAAAAAAACCTTTAGATGGCGTAGTTTTTACATAACGGCATGGATAAATAACAAGTTGAGTGTTTTTCTAACGTGCAGATAAAATAAACGTAACTCTTTACAAACAAATTAACAAGGGTCACTAAATAAACATGTGTTAATTCAGTCCAAGTTATGCTTAGCAGAATCCCGTGTACGGAAACTCATGGACTGATATTTATAGAGTCAACAAATATTTGCTAGCGTTGGTAGGGGGAAGTCCCGTAACGCCGGACGGCACCTGGTATCGGACACTNTGAACATGTGTTATTCAGTCCAAGTTATGCTTAGCAGAATCCCGTGTACGGAAACTCATGGACTGATATTGATAGAGTCAACAAATATTTGCTAGCGTTGGTAGGGGGAAGTCCCGTAACGCCGGACGGCACCTGGTATCGGACACTCGTACTATCTCGCCAAGTAGCAACGCGTTCGTTTCATAAACGGGAGGAGTAGGGGGCGGGGGGCGTAGCCATACACGGTCGCGGGACGCGGTTTACCAGTGACGCGCGATGCCAAGGAGGGAGCGGTCGATTACTGCCTGTGGCGGGAATACACTGCGTCACGTAAGATCGAAGTGAGCGTTACTGCCATGTTTTTGTGTTTAAATGTTCCTGGTAATGATTATTACACGTGGTGTTCCATAAATATTCGAAGTTTGCGAAATATTTAGTTGATTTTCAAACATGTTTTGGTATTAAAAAAAAACACGTAATTTTGGGGATTCTTTGTCCCCCTGGTACCGGACACAGAGTCGTCCCTTTACGCCGGACAGTAAACAAGTTGTTTTTTCTCGCAATTACACATTGTTTTTGTAGTAATTGTCGTACGTTGTTTTAGAGGATAGTATAACGGAGAGAAATCGAAATGGAAGAGATGAAAAAGAAAGGGAAATGGGACCAACAAAATTTACAAACTGCGATAGACAAGATTTTGTCCAAAGAAATGAGTTTGAGAGAAGCTTCGTTGCACTACAACGTTCCAAAAAACACTCTACATGATAAAACATCGTTATTGAACCGTGGACAAGAAGTAACGTTGCAACCAGAGATCGGTAGATTCACTAACACCTTCTCAACCGAGTAAGAAGAAGTTTTAGTGGAACACGTAAAAGATTTGGCCAATAGATGTCTGCCACTGATGAGAAAGGAGTTCCTGAAAATAGTTTTTGACTTGG
Source organism: Clitarchus hookeri (assembly GCA_002778355.1). Taxonomy (NCBI): domain Eukaryota; kingdom Metazoa; phylum Arthropoda; class Insecta; order Phasmatodea; family Phasmatidae; genus Clitarchus; species Clitarchus hookeri. Next base: position 126,638 of record NQII01005744.1, on the reverse strand, counting down.
CTGAAACTTTGAAGATTCCTCGTCAATTTAATAAAGAGAAAGGTGCTGCTGGTAAGCATTTTTAATAAGATTTCATGCAGAGACATCCTGACATATCGCTGAGAGCACCAACAATCAACAGTCGCAAGCCATCGACTAGCTTTGATCCAGATGTTGTCCAGATAGTCCATAGTTTGTTGCCATTACCAGATGCTACCAAAAAACGATCAGTTGCTCGGAAGAGAAAATGTGAGGAAAGTGACATTGTAACTTTATCACCATACAAAATTGCTGTTGAAGAAAAATACAATGAAAAGAATGACAAGGACAAAAAATAAATGAATGGGAGATAAGTTTAGAAAAACTCTACAAGAGAAGAGGAAAAAAACCAAAGGTTTAAAGGCCAAAGGAAAAAGTGGAGATAAAGTAAAGAACAAGGAACCGTCAACTCAAATATCTTACATAGGAACTACTTGCGTAGTGTGCTTAGAGGANGAGATAAAGTAAAGAACAAGGAACCGTCAACTCAAATATCTTACATAGGAACTACTTGCGTAGTGTGCTTAGAGGATCACGACGAAGACTGGATACAGTGCTCCAGCTGCCGTGGGTGGGCTCATGAAGCACGTGCAGACATGCCAGGATGTTCAGATGCCTACATATGCGATCGATGCACGATGTTTTGAAGATGTCCGGCGCTGGGGGCTCTAAGTTAAGTCNTGCCAGGATGTTCAGATGCCTACATATGCGATCGATGCACAATGTTTTGAAGATGTCCGGCGCTGGGGGCTCTAAGTTAAGTCCGCCCGGTACTAGGTGCCACTTGCAGTGATTGCAACTTATTTTACCAAAGTTTGATTTAAGATTTTAAGTTTGTTTATGCAGAAGTTGCATTTTTGTTAATTTATTTTGATTTGAAACTTTTTTGACGTAGTAAATTTATAAATAAAGGTAATTTCTCTAAGCAGGTTTTTTTTTATTGTCTGAAAACCTTAGGCGTCCGCCACGAGGGGACTTCCCTCTACTCTTCGTTTGAATGAGTAGGTTAATTTTTTTGTGAAAATAATCAGGGCCATACTAGTTGAATAACACTGGTATATACTATGTATACGACTGACAACGGTTTTCAAAATATGTGCCTCAAAGTACAGTATTGGCGAAGAAAACATTTTTAATGTTAATTTCTGTATAGAGAAGAGTCTTAAATAACACATTTATTTTTACCTTAAAAGTTTTTTCTTTTACAATCATCAGCAGTAAGGAGGATAATAATTTAAACATTTATGTTTAAAACGTATCTAAACATTTCTGCTTCCTCAACATGCCTATGAAATATTCTACACGATTCCGGAATCCCCATTTAATCCCGCAGAAAGAGGCTATAAATAATAATGACGAATTACGTGTCGGAAGATGCATCACAAAACTTATCTGCATCCTATGTATAATTCAGACTTACTGCTGTGCTTGGAGAAATAAAATGCGAGGGGGTAGTTTTTTTTTTCCTTTTTCCTGCTGCATTAAAAAACTTGGTTAGCGGCGAAAGTATGAGAGAGTTTTCACGGTAGTGGGAAAAGTGTGAGAATTTGTGTGAAGAGAAAGGATCAGGGGCAGTTTGTGAGACAGTAAGTCATAAAACAAGAGCTTTTATGGTGTCAACCGTCCACTGTAAGAACATCTCATACTTAAAGCTGTCCATGTGTGGTTACATACAACTTTTCGGAAGTCCTGCTGAAGTTCTAATTTCCATGTATTTATCCACCTCGTGCAAAAAAAAATAGCTTTAACCAAGTCTAGAAAATACACCAACGGGACAACGCACCTCATTCGTGCGCNAAATAGCTTTAACCAAGTCTAGAAAATACACCAACGGGACAACGCACCTCATTCGTGCGCACTCAGTATTACAATATTTTGCGTGATAACTATTTCCTACTAGGCATTACCAAAACACCTATTATCTCTCTGTTTTATACGTGTTGATTACAAATAAAATATTCTAAATTATAAATAAAAAAAATTAGTGAAATTTAAATGTCACCTAAAACAAGGTACGTTTATATTAATACAAGTATAAAACGCTTGTGATGTATGGCATATCTAGGAAATAACNTTCACCTAAAACAAGGTACGTTTATATTAATACAAGTATAAAACGCTTGTGATGTATGGCATATCTAGGAAATAACCAAGCACGTCAACATGGGGTGATATTTCAAAGGTTTTATTTAAACAATAAGTTACTGATATAAATAATGAGCACACTTTCCTCAAAATGGGTGCAATTAATAGGAAGGACTTGGCTTCTCTTTGAAAGCAATAACTTTAGAAATGAAACCAGAGACTTACGTAACAGTAGTGAGACAATTACGAGTACACACATGCCTCACCCGGGACTTTCACTCAGAAAACCTCGTACGATAAGCTAGCGTGCAATCAACTGCAATACGGAGATCGGATTCAGAGCATCAAGTACGGATTTAATCAGTCTAATGTTTCGAATGATAGAGTTTACTAACCTAAAATATTTACATGGTCTTTATTTTTAAAATATATGTAATTTTACATGGCGTACCGTAGCGCTACTTTTGTGAAGAATTTGTTGGAAATCGGTTGTTTGATCCATAAGATGACATAAAAATCTTTAATTCTTGTATAATGCTATCATAAAATTGCCAGCAAATGAGGCTCTTTATGCAATGNAAGATGACATAAAAATCTTTAATTCTTGTATAATGCTATCATAAAATTGCCAGCAAATGAGGCTCTTTATGCAATGATTTAATGTAAAAATTTTGGTTAAATTTGATTTAATAGTTAATATATATGTCAAACTTACCTAAACGATATATGAAGCTGCCATTGTGAACATCGTTGTCTGACAAATTAGTAAATAAACAGAGGAAAAAGAACTTCTTTTGAATACATGTCTTTTTGAGATGTCATACATACTGTATTGCATTTATTATCAATTTAGGCAGTGAATCGTATTTATTGGAGTTGTGTATCTCTGAGGTTACAAATGCAGTATAAATGCTTCTATGGGCGCGGAGCACATCGAAAGAGGGAAGAGATAAAAATGCACACTTACGAACATTATTTAATATAATTTACGTACACTTTCGCCATTTCGAGTAATTTGGCGGTCTGTGAGGAATAGTTCATTATGGCTGGCTGAATAATAATTCCTTAAAACGTATTGTTTTATAAACTTTACCCGTGAGTTTAAAAACTGGAGATATAAGAGCCATAGAACATATTTTAAAGCATTTAGCATTTCCGTGTTTGTTGTTGGCAATTAAAAGAAACTGCTTTAATTACAGTAACAGACAATCCTAAAAATAAAAATTATATACCCTTTTCTTTGAGTCATATTTTTACTTAGACAAATTCCTTTCGTACATTTCTTAACATCACACTGAAAAGTAATGTAAGACGGCATAAAAAAAACTGCGCACAGACCACCCACGCATTTAAAATTATTGTCCGTGAAGATTACAAAAAAAAATCAGGCTAGACTGCTCATAATAAGCTGTTACAGGTAGGATTTATTAATCCTTTAGAAGGCAAAAAAAAATGTTTTCATTTTATTCATGTATGAATCTTGCAGCGTATAGAGGCCTGGACGAAGAACGAAGCCCGATCAACAGAGCCCGCATTCCAAAGTTACGCGACAGATCCTCAAGTTCTTGGCAGACACTAAGGCACTAAGGACCGGTTGATGAAACAGGCGTTGAAACAATTTGACATCCAGGCAAGCAGTAACTGACACATTTGTTTTCATTAGGGTATTTCGTAACCAATGGGTAACGTATGTGAAAGTCCAAATGAGACCCTAAACTTCTGAAATGACGTTTTATACACCAGGTGGCTCGAGTGCCAACATTTCGTGTGGCACAGCTGATGTAACATTTTTACTTGCGTGACAGTCACTAACTTTTTCTTCTGTTGGATAAATGTAGCATTAAATATATGGGTTCGTTTTAACATTGCTAAAAAAAGTTCCATTAGATTTGTTGAACGTACATTAGGTCCCACACCAATTGCCATCGGTTGTATTTTATTAATTATATCATAAAATATTCTTACATATTGTATCATCTAACGAATCTTTATTTCAGGAAAGTGTAGTTAACCTACCTATATATTTCATTTGCCATTCGCAGAATTCACTAGTTACAAAAGAAATTCGCAACAAAAAGTGCCATTTATTATCTCTTTTGTTCAGCGCATGGTTGAAATGAGTGAGGGTTATCTAAATAACAATGGAGAACAGTTGGATAAAAAAAAAGCTGAGAGTTTGTTCGCTGTAAGCCAATCGAAGAACTTTTCCCGTGCTATAGCAATGATGGGCTCTAGAATATTGATGGAGTCCCACTCACGAAAGAAACTGGGACGTGTGTGCCACCCGAAAGTTATCGCCTGCTTGTGTGGAGTAACTGGGGAAATGCTACTTGTTTCCAAACAACCATAAATATTTACTGTTGGAAGTTCATTGAAAGTAAGCTTTTTTTAGGGCTGTAAAATTACGTATTTGTTTGAGTATGGCTAAACAAATGCCTAGTGTTGATTTAACCTAAGTTTCTTTTCAGGCATAATTTTTTCATATTTTGATGGCCACATAAAAAAAATGTATTTTATTGACTCAAGCAAATCATCCCTTCATTTTATTACATGGCGCGTCGCGCATCCAAATACAAGAATATACGACGTCAATCAAATACTGGCATGCTCTAAGAACGCACTGTTCATTCCTGTTAGCAACGAACCGGCGTTTGAAACTTTCCACAGGACAGCAAGGTTCAGCCTGTTTTCTGTGTTGTTTTCCCAATAATAATCACCGTGAGTTCGGAACCTTCTAAATGGAGTGATTTTCACTTTCTCCCGAACATTGATTGTGTCGACGACCCTTAGAGCCAGACGAGGATTGAAGCATGACGACTCTATAATAGGTTACGGACCTGGGAAATCATCGTTCGATAATTGATTGAGTTGGTCGAGAACTTGTTGGAACGCGTGTAATTCTAAAAGTTCAGCGACTGCTGCAGTTTATATTTGACTGTTCCTCTAAAAGTGCCAAAACGGTTTGCTGTTACAGTTTACTTCAACACTTGGCATCAAAATTCTCTGTTGTTGATGCATGATGTTCTCGCATTTATCCATAATAATCTGGCTGGTACCTACGTAACAATTATTTTCTCCGTGTGTTTGGTTCCTAAAGGCTCTCCTGAACCTGCGCGGGACGAGGCAGCGGGAATCCCGCGGGACAGCAACTCCCTAGCTAGATAAAAGGGACAGCATCTCCCTAGCTCAATATAAGGGACTGCATCTCCCTTGCTCGATATAAGAACACCCATACCAGGGCGGAAACTTCCTGCGCGTATGCCGGCGAAAGCGGTAATGCCGCGGGATCCCGCCAGGTTCGCTGCACGCTCTCGTCTCCCACGCACCGCTAGACGGGAACCTGTCAGTAGCTAGGAGGTCTTCACAAGGGCCACTGTCTCCGGACCAGTTAATCGAAACGGTGTACTTGCACCAAGAGTTTTATGATCAGAGTCAAACGGATTACAAAAACAACAGAAAAAAAAGGACCACACATGGACAGAGATCGGGAAATAATTACACGAACTCAGTAAGTGCAACATATTTTTTTATGTTTTATCACATGTAAGTAAGCAGCTTAAACAAAAATATCCGGCATTATCTAAACATTACACAAACCAAGAACCAAAATTCCTTCTTTATTACATATTAAATTGCAAATAAAATAATATGAGACTGTGAAATCTGCGTTACAGCCGGGAAATAACTGTCACTAATATATCCAGTATAAAAATGCAATAATATTATATAAGAATTATTTTCTTTGTTTTCTTTATACAGTGCATGTTAATTAGCATGATGTTATATTACTAATGAAAAAGTCCACAAGCCTTTCTCGCACTTGCAATGCACAACGAGTAGCCCCTGTTGTGGTTAGAACAATATTTTTGAAAGCGCCATTTGTGGTATCAGGAGCAACAAGATATTCTATACATGTTGCATCAAGGTGTTTGTCCCTCAGAAAATTATGTAATATGCAGGTTGCCATGACAATAATTTCAGCCGACTGAACTGAAACTTCCAGTGGTCTGTGGAATAACCTCCACTTTCGTACAAGAATGTAAAATACATTCTCAACGACACCTCGAGCTCTACAAAGCCTGCAGTTATACTTACGTATATACTTACGCCTACTTTGTGTAAAAGGTTTCATGAGAAATGGTGACAGAGAAAAGGCTTCATCACCTGCTATAAAAAAAGGCAGTCAGCGGATTTTGGCCTGGTAAAGGCTAAGAGTCCGGTATACTTAAGTCATTGCTATATATTCTTTTACCCGTTGTTGATTCATGAAAAATTCCACCGTCACTGTTCTTCCCTTATAGCCACCGACATCCACACAAATAAATTTGTAATCTGGGCCATAATAGATAAAAGAATAATTAAAACACTTATGATCGCAGAAAAAAATACGTAGAACCAATGTTTTGTGACAATTCCAAGGGTTACATGTTTCCTGTCGACACTACCGACACAATTGGGAAATTGCCAACGATCGTAAAAACCTTCAGCAGACACTTTCCAAACCCTTGAGCAGGGTTCTGGCATGTATAGTGGTTGCATTCTTTTAAGATTCATAATTTTGCTCACCGTTTCAAATCCCATTCTTAAACTATGGCCTATAGTTTTGAATGTTTCTCCGGTTGCCAAATACCTGAAACAACAATATATGTTACGTACATTTTTGTATTTGTGTACGGTGAATTTATTTTAAAACTTTCTACATTAATTGTTTAAAAACTGTATTGCATAGAGAAATTATGTTTGTGTGATTTTTGCCATAACTGTTTTACAATATTTTTTAATTACCTCACGACCCCCCTCCCTCACCAAACACTTTGATTAAAATACCCAAATAAAGACTAAAATATATTCGCGGCAAAGTGAGCACTTTTGAGAGCCCTGCTTAGTTTCTCTTTTCACCCACAAAGTGTATCCTTCCACCCAATATACAAATTAACATTGTCATGAATCTATTGACTTGTGCTCATGCGCCAAACATGTGCTCACGGCACTCTTACCAACGTGTAACTACTTTCCCTTGTTCGCTGCCAACTGAACTGGGAGTAAGGCTAGGAATGAATGTGTTGAGTTATGTGCAGTTAACTGGCTCTGAGTTTTCCTGAGATTGTTTCTGTGATGAATATTTATCGTTTATACGACCAGTACGAACCATAGACACTATAACGTTAACAAAATCAGTAGGCCTTTGAAATATTTGAGATTTAAAAAAATATATAACGGAACATGTTTAAATACATGAATAAACAAGAAGCTAGTTGTTATTTTGCGATGTGCTATGATTCCTCCCATTTCCGCGAACAATGTCACGGAAATGAAATGCCTCGATTGCTCACAAGAAATTATATCAGCCTTACAGTTATCAAATATCTAACGTAGCAAATGGGTCAACATTGACTTAAAACATTTAGTAAGTTCCTTTTCCGGCATTTCTTTTAAACAATTTCAATAACAATTATTGACTTGGGAATTTTTCNAAAACATTTAGTAAGTTCCTTTTCCGGCATTTCTTTTAAACAATTTCAATAACAATTATTGACTTGGGAATTTTTCATTGGAAGATTAATTGTCTGTAACTATGAATAGCTTTATTTGTATACTATACATACGTCAATGGCACTCTTTTATATTTGTGACAATGCTTTTTCAGTATTGAATTCCCACTATTCAATAAATAAATATGCACTGTTTCGTTCACATGCTTTAAAAATTGTATGTTGAGAGACTCCTTAAGGTATTGCAATAATAATGTACGTATAGCAATGAAACTTTATTGTTATTATACTTGTATGCGGCTGTTAAAATAGCCTATACGCAAATGTAAGCCAGAGTGAAAAATTTAGATTGAAATGTGTTTCTATACATACCGTGATTATATATACAATGTATGTATATACATATGTATATATTTAAATATACAAATATACATATTTAGACGCAGATAGCAGCATAAGTGTTTGGAGCCCAGTTCTTTTGAATAGAGATTTTATACTTTAGTGGAGTACAACCTCAAACAAATAGGTCCTGTGCTACCTCACAAACAAAATTCTATACTTAATTAGTTTATTATTTGCACATGTAGTGCCCAGCTTAACTATATTAATACGTTCTAAATTAAGCTTTGTCTGCTTTTGTTTATTACACATGCATGAAAAAGTTTGCTTTTTCATTTACACGGAATTATTATTTCCACAGCATAAAATTATTAAAGTAAAAATTTACAGGATATGCTAAATAATATCCACTGTTAAGGAATTTCTTGATGAAACGTTCAATGTTCAAACAAACAAAATTATTAGATTTGGGAACATGAAAAGAAAAACGAAAGAGACGAGCCGTATACAACAAGAAAAAAAAGCAGAATGTAATCCCGCAAATAATTCTCTAGAATGCAATGAAATATATTAAATACGAAACATCAGATATACTGGAATGTTGGTGAAGTTTTCACTTCTAGAGTGCAAGCAATTAATATTTCTTTTGTGAATTTCTGGTTTAAATTTTGATCTTGTCTTTATTCCTTCTGGATAATATGCTATAAATAGTACTGAACATACGTAAAGAATCAGAAATAGAGAATAGGAATAATTATTGCTAAAAAAATACATGAGACGGCTTGTAGATAATTCCTAGCCTAGTTCGTTTATGATACGATTATAATCCCAAACCGTTTGAAAATTAAATGGTATCTCGTGAATACAAAAACCAACATTATTGACTTTCCTGTCACCTCATATATAATAAATGAAACTCATCTATGTTTAGCTGATAAATCCTTAGATACAACAATTTTGCCTTAATTTTACAAAATAATTACTTAAACGATGCACTGATAGGCCTACATCTTTGAGGCAAAAGTCCTTTCTAATCACTATTTTCTGTGTTAACTTGCCAATACACACTTTATATTTGTTTATATTATTTTCCTTTAATACGCACGATATGCAGGAAAATAAGTCCACTGAATATAGTAACACGGGAAGAAATAAAATTTTTAGAGCGATACTTTAGAAGTCATACTTCTCGGTCATGAGATAATATTACACTAACTTAGTGTGAACAGGTACAATTATTTTACGGTTATTTAATTTGTACTCTCAAGACCTCTTAGTTAAGAGACGCCCAAATATCTTTACTCGTCATCAAATATTATTAAAACCCCTTCTTTATTTCGCATTTATCTCTAGTGATTATCTTTCTTTAAAATAGAAAAACTAACGTTGCTATATGGAGAACAATATTTTTATAGAAATGGCAATTCTACCAAATGTTTTCTGTAATAACCACAATGCAATACTTATGTGCAACAAAGCTCAGCGGCGACAACTAAACCATTTTGTACCTTCCACAAAAATTACTAGGCAACGCGATTCTACGAAACGTGTTTTATATCACGCCATACCTTATTTTCGTTTAAAAACTAAACCAGTCTGAGACATCACCAATTTAAACATAACGTTTATGAAAAGGCGTAACAAATAAAGTGAACCCTCCTACAAGCTCTTCATTCTGCGTTTATGTTAAAATATTTTGTCTTTGGAGGCAAGGAGTTCTTTCAAAGGTTGATTTTAAACTTGATAAACAAACCGCGAGTTCGTTACGCATTATGTGCGTCCGAAAGGTTCTCTAGAATATGCAGACATATNCCACAAAAATTACTAGGCAACGCGATTCTACGAAACGTGTTTTATATCACGCCATACCTTATTTTCGTTTAAAAACAAAACCAGTCTGAGACATCACCAATTTAAACATAACGTTTATGAAAAGGCGTAACAAATAAAGTGAACCCTCCTACAAGCTCTTCATTCTGCGTTTATGTTAAAATATTTTGTCTTTGGAGGCAAGGAGTTCTTTCAAAGGTTGATTTAAAACTTGATAAACAAACCGCGAGTTCGTTACGCATTATGTGCGTCCGAAAGGTTCTCTAGAATATGCAGACATATNAAAACTTGATAAACAAACCGCGAGTTCGTTACGCATTATGTGCGTCCGAAAGGTTCTCTAGAATATGCAGACATATACATATGAATACAACACATTTCAAAGGAGCCTACGGTATTTTTTTTTCTCCTAACAAGTTTTCCTGTTCATCTCTTAGCGCGGAGTTTTTGTCCGTAGAACCTCCAGCGGTGAAGTCTTGAAGAACAGTCTGTTTACGCCGGAGAGATAGAGAGAGAGAGAGAAAGAGAGAGAGGGAGAGAGAGAGAGAGAGAGAGAGCAGGGAATGCAGTCGGTCATCGGGTACCAAGATGAACCGGTTTCGACGCCTCGGCTCTTCATCCAGACACAAATTACTGACGTGGGGAGGCTCGTGGAGAAATAAATGATGTTCTGAAACCAGCACGCCAGCGGCGTGAGCGGAAGATATATAAAAGAATCGAGCATCAACGGATACAGGGAAAGAAGCGGACCTCGGATATTCGGCTACACTCGCTGCAGAAAGATTTGTGCCGTCGAGCCGATGAAACATTTCCCAAATTCCAGTGTAGTTTGTGGGAATGTTCATAGCGGGTTCGTTATGAACTTGCACTTTTGAAAGCCTCCTTTAAGACGTTATATTATTTACCACACTGTGTTTCCTACCGCTGCAGGTATCGCAAGTTCCCAATGTCATCCTCTGCGTTTTACTTCGCGACNATTTTGTATCCTACCGCTGCAGGTAGTGTAAGTTTATAATGTCATCCTCTGCGATTTCCTTCGCGACGTAGCTTTGCGATAAAGTAATTTTTCGTTTAAATAAAAATATAACGTTTCCTTTATCCGGTTACCAGTATACGTGGGTGCAGAAGAAAACTGTGAAATACGAAAAATCTCAGATTTGTTACTAATACACAAATTGAGTTGTGGAATGTGCAAAACAATCGGGAAACTCTGCTTTTAAAAATGCTTTGAATGAGGGAACTACTTTCCCTTAGGTACTCGCTACCAGAGCCAATCTACTAGTCAGAGTTTTCACTAAATTTTGTGAAATTTCAAGCACAGACGTTTTTCAAACGCTCGTTTGAAACAGTGTGTGGGGTATGTTGAAGCGAGGCGTATACTATAGCTCGGATCATATAGTGGTTTCGGTTTTGTATGTATACACCATCTTTAAAGAATTAAATTATTTCGGAAGATAACTTTCCAAAAACTGTACAAATATATGGTGTTGCTATATTTCACATCAAAAATTATAAACGCTGGTTTCCAGAGATTTGTATAACCATCGTGATAAAAAGGGAGAAAATTTGATCTTTAAACTCTAGAATAATTACAACACACCTTTTCATTGAGATCGTGTTCTCTGGTTGACCCGTGTACCTGCGATAATTTCGAAGTGTGCGCATAAATGTGACGGTTAAGAAAAAAAAGCAGTGTTTAGATAAAAAATAATACCCATTGGCGGTTTCTTGCGATCTGCACTCCGCTTTGCTGGTTTCTGTAATAAAATATAGAAATATTAAGCAAAATATTTTTCAATCTGTTATTTATTCTGGACTAAAATTGTGAATGTGGGAAGTTCCTTATTATTGTTGTCACAGTCTGTCTTTTTTTAATGGATATGACAAGCAACCATGCGCATTTAAGCAAGAAAGCCACTTCTGTTTAGAAGTGAGGATTGTTTTCAACGCATTCTGTATACACTGGAAAAAATAAATATTCTTCAACTGTGATTGAAATTTTTTTACATTTACGTAGTATAAGACATTTTTCCATAAATCAAGCTGCAGATACACAAATTGGTTTGGGAACTTCAATAATAATTTGCTTTTTTACTGAACAAATGTAGATGCTAAATATTTGTGAGAAAAATATCCACCATTCTGCTTTCTCAGCACACGTATGGACTACTATGATGTAGTGAAATCGTAAAATATTTCTTCGGGCGTTTTTCTTGAATTCAACCCCCGCTGGGTACACCTGAGGTGATGTGGTAGGGCTAAAAATGTGTTTTTTTTTTGTTTTTTAATGAGTCCCATTTCTCAGGCGACTATATCTCCAGTTTTNGCACACGTATGGACTACTATGATGTAGTGAAATCGTAAAATATTTCTTTGGGCGTTTTTATTGAATTCAACCCCCGCTGGGTACACCTGAGGTGATGTGGCAGGGCTAAAAATGTAATTTTTTTTTGTTTTTTAATGAGTCCCATTTCTCAGGCGACTATATCTCCAGTTTTTCATAACAACCTTCCCATTCTTTCGCCGTCGATTTAAAATCGTTATTAGCTTCCTTTCACGAAGGAAAAATAACCCATTACTTAGTTCTATTCTCCGAAGTTTAATACAACACGTTTGAAATCCAACCTTATACTCCTCCCTTTGTCTCTGAAGTCACGTGCCAATTCTGCCATTATTTGTGGTCTATTTTTAATAGTTGCTTTAGTGATATTTTTATGTTAATAAAGAAATCCATCTGATTTGGCGCTCAGTACCCAGTGTGACTTCAGAATAACAAATATTTCTAATAAAATAAAAAGCCCATTTTTTCATGTTTCATAAATCATTCTGTAAGAAAAATGAAAATGTTTTATTTTCCTAAATTTGGTNTAAAAAGCCCATTTTTTCATGTTTCATAAATCATTCTGTAAGAAAAATGAAAATGTTTTATTTTCCTAAATTTGGTGATTGAATGAGTTTATAGATTATTAAAAACTAACAGCCTAGGCATGCAGGCTGTCCTATTATGTTTTGAGTTTGACTGAATTTAACATTTGGCACCCTTGAATGCACGTCTATCGTAACTCACAAGAAAATGTTCTTTTTCAATATTTGTGTCGTGAGACGGAACATTTATATCACTAGACAGTGCANGTCGTAACTCACAAGAAAATGTTCTTTTTCAATATTTGTGTCGTGAGACGGAACATTTATATCACTAGACAGTGCAATATTGCCACGACATTCTAATTACTTGTACTGCATCTACAACATATCAAAGGGCGCTGCACTTAGAAAGAGAGATTTCACAAGTGAACATTACTAACACATATTTACACATAAGTGTGTCTTTAGAGCATTGAACGGCTAATTGTTTGATATTAATAACATATTAATACCTCAATTCCACTGCTAATGAAGTACGTTTAAAATATGTTAATCAGCTATGGTCGTTTTGCGTTCAACGTACGATTTGTTGTTAAACGTCAGGAGAAGAAACAAAAGCACCCAAAACTTCAGAACGGCGAAAGTTCTCATGGTGAATATTTTTCCCTGCGGCTGTACGTGGGCCAGGTGCGAACACATGTCGTAGCGACGGGAGGCGAAGACTTGTAAAAATAGACAGTTGGTGGCTTCTGTTTGGAGAAGACTAAAAAGCGGCCGTCCCCTCTTGTCAGCTCTGGAACTCCCAGCAGCGCTGTTCTCGCCAGAGTTCCCCCAACGCTGATTGAACGCGTTACGGTTCATAATCGTACGAACCGCCGCGTCTCATTAGAGAAGACCGGCGCTTGCACCGCTACTCGTAACGTGGTTTAACCACTCGGCCTTTTTTTTTTTTAATTCGTAGCGCTGAACCCATTAAAAGTCGATTCAGGCCTGAGAAGTGAAGCACGTTACAAATCAACGTATGTTTTATTTCCTAGTTGCAGAGTTACATGAAACACTCGGCAAGTTGTCGACTTAGAGTGTTCGCGGTAAAATGAGCACTTTTGAAAAAACCTGCTTAAGATCTATTTCCATGCGCATTGTGTATTCTTCCACAATGTGTACAATGTTCCATGGGTCTAATCACTTTCTTCGTGCGTTGGTCAAGGGTAACTGTAAATTTTTACGAAAAGTTAATATATATACAAAAGTTTTTATTTTTACTCTTATATGCATTTAGAAAACAAAAAGTAAAATTCAATATTTCAAAATTCACAAATGTTTACTTAACACTTGTAATTTAACGTTAACGCATGGAACTACATCCCCTCTGTCGTTACCAACTTTACTGGGCGCGTGACAGTCGGGATGCCCGTTAAAATATACGAAGGTAGGGACAGTGACGTTTTTCAAAGTTTGATTTCAAAAGTGCTCACTTAAGCGTGACCAGCCTTTATAGCTGTTTGAGCCCTTTTGAGCGGCCTATTTAGTTATATTTCAATTCTTTCTGGCTCATATGATATACAAGTTTTTCATAGACATGATATATTGTATTTACATTATCTTTCAAGTGACGCTGTTAAATCGTCAAAACCACAAATGCGTTGATGTAACTCCAATATTTACTCTATGTTTCATTCTAGTTTCCACTTAATTTAAACAGCGCAAATTAATAAGACATCGATACTGCTTAAAAGGGCTACGCAAATGTCTTGAAAAACGCAAAGATCCTGAAATACAAAATAAATAACANCATAGACATGATATATTGTATTTACATTATCTTTCAAGTGACGCTGTTAAATCGTCAAAACCACAAATGCGTTGATGTAACTCCAATATTTACTCTATGTTTCATTCTAGTTTACACTTAATTTAAACAGTGCAAATTAATAATACATCGATACTGCTTAAAAGGGCTACGCAAATGTCTTGAAAAACGCAAAGATCCTGAAATACAAAATAAATAACAGNACATCGATACTGCTTAAAAGGGCTACGCAAATGTCTTGAAAAACGCAAAGATCCTGAAATACAAAATAAATAACAGAATTAGGAATAATCAGTATATTTCGATGAGTTAACACGTTTTACAGATATTACAATATTGGTAATTACTATGCACAGCAAAAGTTGCTACATTCTATAACTTTCAATTTAAAAAATGCCAAAATTTTCCCAACAGCTAGGAAATTAAACACAAAACCAGTAAACCCTATTATCAGTGCGTGTATTTACAGAAGATTCGTTTTTTAAATAAAATTTACCGACAGGAACTTTAAAAGATAATGCAGATTGTTTAAAAATCAGAAGTTTTTCATTGTGCTATTTTGGTGTTCAACAAAATAAAAGTTCATAAAAAAATATTTAAACATATACGCTGAATTTGTGGTTTCTTTGCGTTGTTCTGAAAAAGAAAATAATATTTTACTCAAAACTAGACAGAAATTGTGTCAACTTGTGCTGCATGTAATGGTTTTGTTATTGCAGACCTTTATACCGTTGTCACTAAAACCAACTACATCCAAATGTTGTTGAAATACAGTTCTTAATTTTATGTTTCGAAAACTCATTCACAAAGAGACCTTTCTATAGTCCTTAACTAATTATTGTGATTCGCTCGCCGCGTCGGTGTAGATATGATAAGCATTTAATTAAGAGGTTCTTAAATAAACGTTCGTAAAAAAATCCCTAATCGTTAAATAAAAAGTTTATATATGTTATAAAAGTAAAATCATATACTAAGACATTATTTAAAGTGCGTATTGTGGATTCACAGTGAACAGTAAACTGCGAAATGGTAGCATATTTATATTAATAATTTTAAGTCTGTAATCATTGACACTTATGGTTTTGAAATTTCAAAGTGAACAGCTTAGCGCATATTTACGTATTGCGTGTGTGTGTGTGTGTCTAAGGAAGAGGGGTGGTGTTACTCGGTGTGCTCCCATTTCCCCCACAGGAATGATTCTTCTTTTAATTTCGCTAACTCATCTTACCTCTCACATTCTCCAGGATATCCGAAAAAGGCTATATATGTGTCTCGGATAGCACAGCTGACACAGTTTCAAGTTCAGATTTTTTATTTTCCTACCGCGAATTTAGTTAAATAATTACTGTTTCGTAATACAAAATTCTAAATGCAATTAAAAATGATTTAAGCCGGAAATAACATCATAGGTGTCATTTCAGAAAATGTCTAGAGGAGTTGCAAAAAAATTTCTATGAACTATCAAAGATACTAAATAGTTTTTAAATTTTAAATAGTAACAACCGTGTTGAAAAAAAAACACATTATATTAAACGCCAATTTCAATACGCAGTTGCCGAAAATGTCAGTTTAAAGCTTGGGAGGTTTTTTGGCTTGGACCTCTGTGTCTCTATTACAGGTGCAAA
This sequence comes from Clitarchus hookeri, assembly GCA_002778355.1. Lineage (NCBI taxonomy): Eukaryota > Metazoa > Arthropoda > Insecta > Phasmatodea > Phasmatidae > Clitarchus > Clitarchus hookeri. The sequence continues at coordinate 110,574 of NQII01005744.1, read as the reverse complement.
TTTATGTTTTTTTACTTTGTAATCTCTCTGATCACGTTTTCAGTGCAAAGTGACGCCGTTAACTAAACACGTAAAAAAATAACGTTTACTTGCAATCAGCGATACAGATATTTAAGAAAGATATCTCTGAAATGTGATACGACAATACAGGAAAAATTTCCACATGACGTAATTTCCTTAAATGTTTAATAAAAATAAAATGATTCTCCAACGACCGAGTTGATCACGACCTCGCATTCGGGAGGTCGCGCGTTCGGTCCCGAGCTGGCGCAGTGGTAGTCATTTGCCAACGCTTCATTTCTCCAACCCTTCAAAAAAAAAATTCCGTCCTTATCCTCGTCGCTTAAACGGAAATGAAAATTGCCGTCATTAAATCATCATTGAAACTCTGAACGCGTCATATGTTCGCTCTTGCGCCGGCAGAGCATCCGATGCATGCCACAATTATCTGATGCAATTGCATTATTAAATACCCCGCACAAATAAATACCGTTAGTTATCTGATGCGGTGTTCGTGCGCGCGTTGTACAGCTCGACGGGGATTCGGCCCAGGTAGGCGTCGTTCGTCCCTCGGCCACACCATGTGCGTAATACACGCGTCATCGTGTCGGCGATAAGCGCCTCCCGGCCTCCGAGAGCTGTGTAATGAATGGCCACCGGTTGGACGGCGATGCTNGGGCCGAGGAGGTAGGGGAGTTCGGGCGTGATTTACGCCGACACCACCTAATCTCGCAGCCGGAGAAGGGGAGGGGCGACAAATATTTACGAACCGCCAACAGTGTTGCAGCGAAGGGGAAGGGACAGACAAATAAATGGAGGGTTGATGCATGTGAATTGTAACTCGCGTTCTTGATCGTCCAGCAAGGTTGCTCTGAACTTTGGAGTCCCGACGCACCACGTGGCAAAATATAACAAGAGTTGTCTGTTTGGAATACCGGGGACTCACTTCGGGTTGTTTTGATTGGGGAGCGGGCGATGCCCCGGCTGGGGGAGGTATTTGTTTTTCGGATTAATATCACGCCAGAATGCGTTTCGTATTTAAAAATATGTAAGAAGTTTGTTAGAATTTTTTTCCAATCATCGGAAAGAGAAAACTGGATTGATAATCTTAGCGCGGGACATTGAGTAAACATTCTAAGAGACTGGGACACTCGTATTTCTTCAGTACAATTTTTTTTTTTAATTCAGAGTGTGTGTCTGACTCGTCCGAATATGCAAGACGCAGAAAAACCATCCGGCACACTGCGAAAAAAAATATGGTTGTAAGAACTATGTATGTATAGACTGTTAAAAAAAGCGACAGCCAAAAAATCGGTTGTGTATGCCATCAAAATATTGGTAATATGGATAGTTATACCACTACAACTCTTGTTGCATCCCTGTCTGTGATTGTATTTGTTAGTGTATAGCATAGTCTATTCGCGGTTTCTTCAAACTTTAAAAAATCAGCCCATNACCCCATGTATGACGTGTTTCGTTGTTTCCTAAATATTTACTGTATCACTAATGATTTATACTTTTGTTTAACATAAAAGTACTTTAATTTTGGTTAAATTCAACATTTACTAGTAGTTTATTTATAAATATAATGTTTCATTTATAGGCTATTCGAATAGCAACGGGGAGATAATACGCGTGTTGGTAATGCCTAGTGGGAAATAGTTCCTTCGCAAAATATTATTGAAATGAGTGTGCACGAATACTGTGCGTTGTCCCTTGGTGTAATTTTCTAGACTCGGCTGAGCTTTGTTCGCATGAGGCGAAGGAATATGCTGGAAGTAGAATTTAAAAGGAAGGCTTCAGAAATGTTGGAAGTAACCGTGAATGGACTATGCAGATCACCGCGTTCCGAGCACAAAAAAAAAATTGTATCTTTAACAGGAAACCTTAAAAAATATTTGTTCTGTTCCCACAACAAGTAGAATTGTAATAACTAAACACAATATTCTCTTGCCTTTACCCCTAAACCCGATTACGAAATTGTTCAGTACTAGTTAAAGGACATTTGGTTAAGGTTATTAGAATCTTAGTTGTTATGGGGACAATCCAAATGTTGTTGAAGTTGTTCTGTTGCGGATACTTACGTACAGTAGCAAATACAAGCATGGACAAGATAACCACAAACAGTTCTGATGGAATCATTATGTTACACTACTTAAATGGTAGCTAGAACCGATCACATGACAGTCGCTAGTTTAACAGTCTAAAGAGTTCCCATAATATATATATATATATTTTTTTTTTTTTTTTTTTTTTACGGGTATGACATTACGAAAGTGTTTTGATGGAGGTTTTTATAGCCCCCAACCTCTTTCCTTTTCGCTGAGTACGAACCAAGTATTTGTCGCTGTGTTCCGGATATAGCGTTGTTTTTCGGTTAACTTTGTAAAAGCCTGACATCTTATTAGCTGCCACTTTTCCGTGACAATAGATCCAATTCATAATATTTTTACCTTCTTGTTTTTTTTTTAATAAGTGTGATACATTTAGCAGGTAATCAGTGCTGCCAGTATGTGTGTGTATGTGTGTTCCACCCTTAAATATTTTTGAAAGAAAACGCCCCTTGGAGTTATATATGATTTACACTATCGTTCTACACCTTGCCTACTATTATTTAAATGCTGTTCCCGAAATACGTTTCCCAGTGTTTACCGAAAACTAATATACCACAATTACTCGAATAATAGTTAATTTCACAAGAAAGTAGATGAAAAATAAATTTGCCTCGGCTACATTTATTACAACATATTGAAACAGAAAAATGCTTTTGCTAAAGTTGTATCAAACGTGGACTATTCGTATATATATATATTTATTTATTTATATATATACATATTATATATACAAACCCACTGAAGAGCCAAAAAACCTGGTATAGGCGTGCGTATGCAAATAACAGAGACATGGAACCAATCAGAGTAACGCGATGCGGTTGGCAGCTACATCGGTTACTGCTGCTACAATGGCAGGTTATCAAGATTTAAGTGAGTTTGAACGTGGTGTTATAGTCGACGCACGAGAGATGGGACATAGCATCTCCGAGGTAGCGATAACATTAGGATGATTGCGTACGACCATTTCACGAGTGTACCGTGAATATCGGGAATACGGTAAAACATCAAATCTTCGACACCGCTGCGGCCGGAAAAAGATCGTGAAAGAACGGGACAAACGACGACTGACGAGAATCATTAAACGTGACAGACGTGCAACCCTTTCTCAAATTGGCGCAGATTGGATTTGTGGACTGCCCTGCAGGATTNTGGACTGCCCTGCACGATTCATGGTGCGAATTGCCTCCTGCATACCTTCAGACATTAGTCTAGTTCATGCCACGTCGTCTTGAGGCACTTCTGCGTGCTCGGGGGCCCTACACGATATTAGGCAGGTGTACCCTTTTTTTTTTGGCTCTTCAGTGTATATATATATATATGTATATTTCGTGTTTGTTTGGTGGTGGAGACAACTGACTGATAACTAACAGACCGGTTCTTGGGGTTTGGGTTAGTTCTCCCTTCTCTCACCTTCTTTTCTTTTATATAACCTCCGTTCCATACAGTTTGTTCACTTACGCCGTGCTTGTAGTAGAGCCTTTTTCTCGCTGTTATACATGTTCTCTGTTATTTCCATTGATTTCGGTTCCTTATGTACAGTGTACTACTTCATATCAATAAACCACATTATAAAATCAAATCAATAGACCGGTTCTTATTTAAGTATCACATTGATTCTGAAACAGTGTTGATGTGAAACATTTATTTCCGGTTTTAGGGGCTGTGCGTTATATTCTCAACTATACGCTATTAACATCCCGACAATATGGGAAATCTTTGGGCGTACGTTAACCTGTTCATGTATTGTCTACTTATTGAAAAATAGTATGATTGTATTTGCTTTGCGGGTGCAACACTTCTCTTCTTCTTTATTTTCGATTTTAATTTTTGTTGCTTTAAAATTTCCGTTTTTATTTATTTTAGATACTTTTGGACAATATATCACTAAAATTCAGGCAAATATTTAAAATGCATTTTATTAAGTATACAATTTAAATATATTACATTTTCATCTCTTTTGCATTTTAGCACAGGTTAATAATATTTTCCTTCTCTTTTTTTTTTGTGCGTACTTTTTCTTAAGCACTAATTTCATCTTAGCTTATACAGTTAGAGAAACTCGAATACAATTGTGGACCTGCAAATGTTATTTACTGGCAAATCGTTGTGTAAACAGCATCGTAATGGTTCATGCGGCTTAAAGTGTTTGCCTGCATTCCCGATCAGTCTTAGTTACGATCAGGACAACAGGAACTATTAATTTCGTGTAGTCGTCAAACACTTTCAACTAAAATAAAAAAACTTACGTGATTCCGCAGTACCTTTTATCAATATCAGTATACCATGGACTTATCTATGACACAACCTTTAAGTCGCCCATTTCAAATTTTTCTACAAGCATTTTGTTTATTTTATCTTTACGTCCCGAGAACAGTAAAATTGTGATTTTGACATGCCGTGGTGCAAAAACTACGGAATCTAAAAAAAAAAAAAAAAAAT